>JAGKTI010014923.1:0-21097 GCA_018397915.1 Birgus latro | reverse complement strand
GAAAACGTACAAAGGGCCGCTACAAGATGGGCACGAAGTTTAAGAGACATATAGGCTTCGAAGAAAGACTCGAAAAATTTAACCTACCAACATTACATGAGAGAGGTAAAAGAGGAGACATGATTATGTTATATAAATGCATCATAGGAAAAGAGAAAATAGACTGTTTTTGCTTTTTCTTGTACTGTTTTTGCTTTTTCTTGGAAGGAAAAGTTATGCAGGCCCATGGCCTTTGGTTCCTTCTTCCATGCATAAAAAAAAAAAAAAATCTATATATATATATATAACCCATGGCGAACCAACATTAGGAGGACACTGCAGAAAACTGTACAAAAAGAGAGGTGATGAAGATTAGCAGTTAGTCAGTGGAATTCACTACTGAATGAAGTAGAGTGTGCCACAACAATTCATAAGTTTAAAGACATTTATCATAGAAATGTTTCAAAACACGGGATAGTACGAGCTTGACTCATTCCTGTAAAGATACAAGGTAAGATCAACTAGGTAAGAACACACACACACACACACACACACACAATATCGCCTTGCCTTGCTAAAACTGGAAGATAAAAATCATTACTTGTGTGTAGCATCCCAGCTCTGTTTATGGGTCTGATAACAGTGTGTATGATTGAAGAAGTAGGCATATCAACCTCTAATACTATAATTATGTTAAATAACCAGCATGTAAAGAGAAAACCATATCGTAACCCGGATATATAACCGACCTATCTATTTTGTTATTTTCCTCAACACTATGTTATTATAAAAGCCTCGTCACTCCATCTGAACCGGTTGTTGATACCCCTCCAGTGACGAATGCACATGATGCATTAGGCAGTTTTTTTTTTTTTTTTTTTTACACATATAAGATCTGTTGTATCTGGAATCATCTGCCAGCACAGGTAGTTGATACTTCGTCGACAGAGCGGTTCAGAGTCTGACTTTGTGGTAGAATTAATATTTCATCCAATATCATAGCCTATCCTTTTTCCCCCGGGTTAGGTGTATTTCCTTTTACATGCCCGTTTCGCAGATGGAGGAGGTGGGTGGAAAGAGCCTTCATCTTTGCTATACTTTCATCACACGAACTGAATAACAACTTATATCTGGTAAATTCATTCATGATGCCTCTGAGTTACGTGTTGTAAGATCCTCTGAGGTACTACTTCTTCTTGGAACCTCCCCCCCCCTCTGTGTGTGTGTGTGTGTGTGTGTGTGTGTGTGTGTGTGTTTAAGAAACATTTCCTATAATGTGTTTTCCCAGGGATCATATTTGCGGAAATCGGTGAACTCTGCCTATACAATGACTATGATTGGAAGGCATAACAGGTGAAGAGTTTTCTTTGATGACTAATATATGCATTTGTAATGCACAGGCATTTGTAATGCTTTATATAGGCATTTTTTTTTTTAGCATAAACTAATAAATGACGCATTTTGCAGGAAGTGTTAACGGATTGTTACGAAGGGGGATTTGCCAGTTAGGTGTTCGAGAATCTTCCTGATATTTACGGTAGGCTAGTTCCGGTATCGGTACGAGTCAGAGTTGCCAGTTTGGCTGCTGTTAGTGAACGTAGTTATTTCGTAAGTTATGCATTAATTTTTATCCTCTTTTTCTCTATAATGTTTTATTTATGTGCTTGTGCGTTAAACTATGTAATTTAATTTGTTTGGTAATTGATTTAGTGTTATGCAATGTAAGAAGACTGGCCTATTTTGGTTGTCTCTTAGTTGGCAGCTGTTAACTGTCGCACTGTCGAGTTCGTGCAAGAACAGTGGTTCTGAACCTTTTCACTACCACGCTCCCTCTAGTAGTTGGTCCTTCCCTCCACGCCCCCCCCTTCCCCCTGCTCATCTTCAACCAAATTGATAAAATTCCCTCCAAGATTTTAAGGACAAACTGGAAAAAATGGGTGTTTTTAGTCTTTCTATTGAGCATGAATTCTGTGCAAGCAATATACCCAGCATATTTAATGAGGTACTCTCTTACTAATTTAATGAGATCCTTGACTCTGTTTCTTAGCTGCCAGATCTTGAATGCGTGGTCGAATGCCAGAGGGTGCACAACGTAAGTCCCCTTCAGCGTTCACCGGTTTCTGTACTTGGTCTTGACGGCAATGAGCATGGAAAATGCAACGTGGATGCAAACATTGTCAGAATCCGAAGAGCTTGATGTGAAATCAGATGGTAAACTGGAAGGTACTTGACCCAGAACGTCTCAAGATCCAGTTCTTTGAAGTCTTCCTCAGCTGAGGAGTTGAACTTCAACTCAAGAAAATACTCTTGCACTTCATCCGAAACATCAGCTACCTCACATTCACATTGAAATGGGTTCCTGATGAATTTCCAGGCTTCACGCTTCTCGTCTATATCTGGGAAGTATCTGATTAATTCTGCTTTCAAGTCACTCGGATGAGTGATTATTATTATTATTATTGTTATTATTTTTAAACTCAGATTCAAGGTAAATGTGAATGAAAGCAGAATCCAAGTTACTAAAACTGGCTGTATTTCCATCCTGAATTCATCTCCAGAGGTCGAGTTCGGCCTTGTAGGCTCGAATGGTGTTGTGGTGCGTAATGATGTTGATGTTATCCCTTGTAGTTTAAGGCTGATTGTACTCAGTGTTTCGAAGATGTTCACCAGGTAAGACAGAGATAGCAGAAAGCCTTCAGACTGGACCTTGTCGTGGAGATCTGCTTTCTGCTCTGAATCTAGAAGTATTGCTACTTCCCGTAGTTCATAAAGCCGTCCAAGCATATTTTGTATTTCACAATCATCTTGATATTTGCCACACCCATGTTAAGAGAAATACAAATATAACTAGAGAAATTCCTACTTTTTCCCCCGGGCTCACGCCCCCCCCTGGAATTTACTCACGCCCCCCGGGTTAAGAACCTCTGTGCTAGAAGTTTCCTGAATAATGCAAGCTTATATAAGGAAGGGGATGAGACACTAGCAGTGTTAAGGAAGAATTAGTTGGGCCTCAGTCAGTCTGAGTGAAGTTTATTGGGGTGTCTGTGCAGTGTCAGTGAAGTTGGTATATTTTCCGTACTTGTGAAGCTATTGAAGTGTTATTGTGAAAATAGTGAAGTGTTGTTAGGCAGTAAATGTAACTGCAGCTCGAAAAGCTCGTATAGCTCCAGTGCTTGTGTGAATAGTGAAGTGAAGTTGGAAAGCATTAAGTGGAATTATTTGGTCAATAAAGACAGTGAACTTTAAGAAGCCAGTGTTTATTTTCACCTCAGCTGATCTTGTGTGCTGTACACCTAAAGGCTGACCTTAGGAAGAACGACTCACTGAGCAACGTCCTTCCTATACTGAACTACCGCTGTTGGAGCCTGTGGGAGTGTGGCAACTCGGAGGTAACACTGGTGTCAGGAGTGGAATAATTTCAGGGCTGCAGTGAGTCTAATCTTCGACATGGAGCAAAGGGGTGTGCAGACAAGATCCCGAGCTGGGCTGGAGGAGGAGGAGGTGACCCTGGCTGCAATGATGAAGTTATTACAAGCTCCAGAGAAAGACCTAAAAGAACAATTACAGGTACAACGTGAAGAACAGAAGGAAGAAGAGAAAGAACTCAGGAACGAAATCAAGGCACAGAGTGAACAACTAGAGGCACAACGTGAAGAACAGAAAGAGCTCAGGAAGGAAATGAAAGAACAATTACAGGCACAGAACGAAGAACAGAAATGACAACATGAACAACTTACAGAGACATTGCAGGGGCAGCAGAGGGAAGTACAACTGAGGATGCAAGGACAGCTAGATGCTCCCATGGGGGAAATGAAGGAAGAACAGTAACAGCTTATGGAGGAACTAGATGCCAAGCTAGAGCAGCAGATTATGAGGTGAGCAGTGGTGTGACTGAGTGCAAGCAGCATGTGGACGACCAGTTGAAGTTAATTGGTGAGGAAATGATGACAGAGTGCAGACAGCAATTGGACGGCCAGCTAAAAATTGGTGAGGGAATGTTAATGGAGTGCAGACAGCATGAGGATGGCCAGTTGAAGCATTTGGTTGACCATGTGAATATGATTGGCGAGAGGACTGAGGCTGTAGAGAAATATTGCACTGCTGAGCCTCAGGTTAGTGTACAGGGAGCATGTGTGGTGAGTCTTGATGGATTCCAGGCATCTAGAGGTGGCCTTACAGGGTTGGATAATCAGAATGCATAAGTTCTAAGTTCTGGCCTTAATTGTGATGCCCCAGTTTTTGGGCCTCAAACCAGTGAAGTGCATGGCTGTAATGGGGGTCCAGTTGAGGGGAAACCTCAGGAATTTGATGGTGGAATATCTTGGGAAGCTTACCATGCACAGTCTGAGTTACTTGCAGATCAAAGTGGTTTGGATGATGGGCAGAAGGCAGTGCAGTCTGCTACTAGCCTTAAGGGTGCTGCAGTGGAGATTCTGGGCCAGATCTCAGTGATGGAGGGGGCACTTGTCAACCCCTGGTGGAAGTGTTGGAGTGCAGAAACGCAACCATGTGCCGGACTGAGGATTGCAGGGCGGGGTTCCGGAGCCACGTGCAAGCTCAGGGAGAGTCCCTGCAGTGGCTTGCTCAGGGAGAGTCCCTGCAGTGGCTTGCTCAGGACCTGGAGAGTGTGGCATGTGAGGCATGCTCTGGAGCTGCACTTGGCCTGTTGACTATTCTTCTGAGGGACCAGTTCATCGATGCCCTTGACAGTGCAGAGCTGAAGGTGCAAGTGAGTGAGGCAGGCGCAAGCAAGAGGCATGCAAGAGGCACTTGGCATGGCTCTGGAATTTGAGTCCTACGTCAGGTCCAGTACGTCCCCATTTCAGACGAGCCATAGTGCAGGATTCGGGGCACGAAGTGGGTAGGCTTGGGAAGTGGACAAATTCAGAGGAAGTTGCTGGTACTGTAGGGAGCCGGGACATTGGAAGGTGGATAGCAACAAGTGCAAGAGGAAACAGAAGATCAGAGGAAGTTGCTAGTATTGTGAGGAGCGAGACATCGGAAGGTGGATTGCAACAAGTGGAAGAGAGAAGAGAAGGAGCTCTTGGCAGTGATGAAGAGCCTTGATTTCTTCCATCCCTATCTGCATGGGTCAAACTTCATCATCAGGATAGACCATGCAGCACTCAAGTGGCTGAAAACGCTAAAGAATCCAGAAGGACAACTGGCACGCTGGCTCGGGAAGCTAGACCAGCACAATTATGAGGTGCAGCACCGTCCTGGGCGGGTACATGTTAATGCTGACAGTTTGAGTCGCCGGCCTTGTGATCTGGAATGCCGGCAGTGTAGTAAAAAGGAAGATCATAGTAAGAAATGCAGCCATACTGCAGTAACAGGGCCAACGTCAGATGAAGCTGACCTGAAGAGGATGCAGGTGGAGAATGCAGATTTACGACCAGTGCTAGAGTGGCTGCAGTGGATTACAGTGCGACCATCTTGGGAAGAAGTTTCCAGGTTGAGCCCCACAACCAAGAGTTACTGGAGTCAGTGGGACCTTCTACGTTTAAATAACGGACTACTGGAGCATCAGTGGGAGACACCCGATGGCCTCAGCAAGTATTGGCAACTGGTGGTTCCAAAGAAGATGAAGTCAGAGATCTTGGATGAGTCCCATAACCAGAACACCAGTGAGCACCTGGGAGTGAAGAAAACTCTAAGCCGGCTGCAACAGAGGTTCTACTGGATTGGCATGCATCAGGATGTTAAAGAGTGGTGTCGGGCCTATGATGTGTGCTATGCCAAGAAGGGACCAAAGAAACGTGGGTGCAGCCCTCTGCAGCTGTACCAAGTGGGTGCACCGATGGAAAGAGTTGCAGTGGACATTGCCGGACCTTTACCACTCACGGAAAGAGGAAACCGATATATATGTGTCGCGATGGACTACTTCACAAAGTGGCCAGAAGCCTATGCCAACCCTGATCAAGAGGCTGCGACTGTTGCTCAGGTGTTGGTTGTCCAGTTCTTCTGTCGTTTTAGGATGCCACAAGAGCTACATTCAGACCGGGGTAGAAACTTTGAGTCTGCTGTGTTCCGTGAGTGATGCCAGTTATTGGGGATCAGGAAGACAGGGCCGACCCCACGACCCCAGTAAGACCACAGTCAGATGGGACGGTGGAAAAATTCAACTGGACCCTAGGACAAGAACTGGCCAAGTACTGCATAGATGGACAAATTAGAATGGGACCAGAAATTAGCTGCGTTGTTGATGGCATACTGTTCTGCATCTCATGAGTCTACCGGCAAAACTGATGTTGGCCCATGAGTTACGCTTACCCTTTGACTTGTTAATGGGAAGACCACCTGGTGAAGAGCTGCCGACAGACACCACCGGCTATGCAAAGCACCTTCTAGAAAGGCTGGCTGAGGTACAGTCACGCTTCCTAATTTAGATCCACCCCAAGCCAAGCCCAGAGCTGAGGGAGGCAGTAGCCACGGCTCTTAAACGAACTCGTTTACTAGCCACCCCCCTCCAACTCATCCCCTCAATCCCCCCCCCCCCTCCCTCTGGCCATCCAACGTTCATTCTCTACCGTACTGCATACCTTTCCACCCTCACCTCTTACTGAAACAATCACTTACTGAAGAAGACAATGCTGGACGGTATTAGACAGTAGATTTGGGAAAACATAGGGCATAAAAAACAGTAAGACCTGAATATATTATTTCTCTTAGCAAATAAATGGTTATAGAGGCTGTATATACGATCGCTCCGGTGAAAAATTAGCCTTTACAGTTTGTATTGCTGTAATACTTTTATTATTACAGTTACTATATTTTAATGATTGTTATCGAAGTGGTTATAGTGGTCTGGTTATAGATCCTATTGATTCGGTTTTTCATGCCCTATGTTTTCCCAGATCTACTGTATAGTACCGTCCAGCATTGTCCTATTCAGTAGATGACTGTTTCAGTAAGAGGTGAGGGTGGATAGGAATACAGGAAGATAGAGAATGATCTTTGGATGGCGATAGTGAGGGGGATGGGGATTGACGGGAAGAGTGGGGGGGTGGGGTGGTTAGTAAACGCGTTCGTCAAAGAGCCGTGGCTATTGCCTCCCTCAGCTCTGGGCCTGGCTCGTGGTGGGTCTAAATTAGGGAGCGTGACTGTACATCATCGAGTGCGAGGAGCCCTCAAGTTTTCAGGAGAGGTGATGAAGTGCAAGTATGATACCAAGGCAAGAGAGGTGAGCCTCAAGGATGGCGATCAAGTTTGGTTATACAATCCTCAGCGAAAGAAGGGACAGTCACCGAAGCTGCAGAGCCCATGGGACGGGCCTTACACTGTGTTGGACCGCCTGTCAGACGTAACGTATCGGATTCGGGAAGGCAGGAAGTCTCGCCGAAAGGTGGTACACGTGAATCGTCTGTGGCAGTACCATGGGCCAGGACAGTACAGCTGGGATGTCCCCGAGGGATCATGCTCTCCCGCAGCCGAGGATGTTAAGGAGGACCACGGAGCTGAAGTGCAAGAGGATGGTGACACATTCCTGAGGGAAGAAGTGAATCAGGAAGAGGACCAAGACCTTCCAGGAGGAGTGGACTGTGTGGAGGAGCAAGGACGTCGTCGGAAGCGGCACAGAAGAAGACCTGATAAGTTGAAGGATTATTTTGTGTATAGTTAGATGTTTCATTAGGATTAATGTTTATATTTGTATATACTGTGTACTTTTGTCGGGACGACAAATAACAAGGGAGGGGGTAGTGTTACGAAGGGGGATTTGCCAGTTAGGTGTTCGAGAATCTTCCCGATGTTTACGGTAGGCTAGTTCCGGTATCGGTACGAGTCAGAGTTGCCAGTTTGGCTGCTGTTAGTGAACGTAGTTATTTCGCAAGTTATGCATTAATGTTTATGCTCTTTTTCTCTATAATGTTTTATTTACGTAATTGTTCGTTAAACTATGTAATTTAATTTATGTTTGGTAATTGATTTAGAGTGTTATGCAATGGAAGAAGACTGGCATATATTGGTTGTCTCTTAGTTGGCAACTGTTAACTGTCGCACCGTCGAGTTCGTGCTAGAAGTTTCCTGAATAATGCAAGCTTATATAAGGAAGGGGATGAAACACTAGCAGTGTTAAGGATTAGTTGGGCCTCAGTCAGTCTGAGTGAAGTTTATTTGGGTGTCTGTGCAGTGTCAATGAAGTTGGTACATTTTCCGTATTTGTGAAGTTATTGAAGTGGTATTGTGAAAATAGTGAAGTGTTGTTAGGCAGTAAGTGTAACTGCAGTTCGTAAAGTTCGTATAGCTCCAGTGCTTGTGTGAATAGTCAAGTGAAGTTGGAAAGCATTAAGTGGAATTATTTGGATAATAAAGACAGTGAACGTGCTGTACAACTAAAGGCTGACCATAGGAAGAACGACTCACTGGGCAACGTCCTTCCTATACTGAACTACTGCTGTTGGAGCCTGTAGCAGTGTGGGGACTGGGACATAACAGGATTGTTCTAGTGGCTTTTCATGTGCCCGTAGGAGCAGGTTTGTAAACAAACAGTTTTGTCAGTCCGTGGCAGGTGGCCCTTGAAAACGTGACATATACAATGCTTCAAATGTAGCCCAAACGCGTTTTTCATTGAAATTTATACCTGTAACCCCCCAGTAACAGTGGACATACATTGGAATATATCAGACGGCTCCATAAATCACATTACACCTGTATATCAAAGAATGGTCATTAGCAAAAGTTCAGACATTAAAATGATGCTTTAAATTAGAAGAGTTAGACTCTTGAGGATTGTTATCATTTCCTTGTGTACAGGTAATGTGATATATGGTTCATGCTTGAACCAAAGCTATATGACTTAAATGAGATAATCTGTTGCAAAGAAGACTCCGTTCAGCGGTTAGACACAAGTGTTTTACATATTTTACTGAAAGTAACTTGAAAATATATTAGCATTCATAGTTATCAAAAGTGCCTTTTTATATTTCCACCCTGTAACAAAGTAGCAAACATTCTTTACTGATGCATTATACAGTATCTAATATAGATAATTTTGCAGCATTGAAAAGTACTGGACCTCATTTCACTGCACTAAGATATCTATTAAAATTTTGCTAAATACTGAGCTGATTATCGTATTTGTACGATTCATATGCACTTACCATTTTCCACGAAGAGTATAAAAAGGATAAATTGGGGACGATGACTACGTTCCTAATAATAAAATAAATAATTCCTGGCGGTGCGGCCTGACTGTTCAAAAGCATGCTACATAGGAACAAGTAGCGACCACATTGTTTTAGGCCACATTACGGTATATCGACATAGTCCAAACAGCCCGATAAAATGTGGTGATGGTACCACTGAGTACGAGGGACCGGTACAGTATTCTTAGCTGTTGCCTGAACTATAGCCCAACCAGCCACTTTACTCTGAATGAGAGACAGGGATGATTTTTCTTTATCAGAGTTGTAGAACAGATTGTTAAATCGGTTCTTAACATGCTGTGTTGTCATTAAACACTGTGCATATACCGCTATGCATTTAACTGGTGACTAAGCATAAATTCAGTATGCCCAGTGCATTAGAATACAGAATAAATATAAATATAATAACATTATTGGTTAAGAGATTCCTACACGGTTTACATAAAAACTAGAACATTCACTACAATGGGACCTGACAGAGTCTATTTTAGGTTCTTCCACGACTCACTACTGCAACTTTCTGTTTTCAGGCTGGCCTGTACGGGCAGTGGAAAAGAGAAGCAGTGGAAGACGCTGCACGTGAAAGTCGAATGAAACAAAGGGAAGAAATAAAACAGCGAGGGCAGGATGGAGCAGAACACAGCCAAACTAATATCAGGAGTCTGTCTATAATCCATATGCAGGGACCTCTGCTGCTTCTCCTGGTGGGCATCACCCTGGGCAGTGTGGCCTTTGTAGTGGAGAGGCTGCTGGTGTCGGAGCCTCACCCTTCACCTACACCGGGACCTACGAGACGAACATTAGACTGATTAATTTTCCATATGAATCCCACAGGCAGTTTTTTTTTTTTTAATTGGTGTGAAACAAGCCCATAACATAATTTAGTATCTGACCTCTTCAGCCTTAGGGCATCATTATTGTTGCACTCATGCTATTAGAAATAATTTGGAGGAAACATGAATAATGTAGAAAAGTCGTCCTGGGGTACACAGTGTATTAATATTGTATTTTGAGCCTAAAGAATAAAAAAAAGTAGGTCACAACTCCTTATTCTCTTATAAGGTGTATGTAAAGTAATATTCAGAAAAAATAAAAACGAATTGATTCACATGATTCTTATTTTTTCAAGTCTGCAACAGCTCGTAACAGAAAGGTGTTAACATTAACTATTCTTGCTACTGACCCAAATTCTTAACGCACTTTTTGCCATTTTATTTACAGCAGAAAATCTGTCTATCTTTATACCTACGCTGCTTCCCTCAAGGAAAGGGAAGTAGCCGAGACAGGACGACACACTCCCAATTTACTCATCCACTGAAACACATTCATTCGCATCTTAGCCTCAAAGCGGGGAGATGGGACAGATCCTCACCACACCACACTGCACGAGGGTCAATTGCACAGTGAAATCAGTGATATCCACAGCAGGGCCCGACAGCAGAGCTGATTTACCCCTGCCACATCATAATGGACCCAGCCCCTTACCCACACCTAACCTGATCAGCTGATCAGACAAAATGCGGGAGAATATCCCCTCAGGGCTGCGTCATCATTTATTCGTTCACAATTTCTCTCCATTCATTTCTGTCACGCACAGCCACTCTTCCTTGTTCAACAGACAACCCTCTTGCATCCAACGCTCTCTTCACACTGTCCATCCATCCTATTCGTGGTCTTCCTCTCAGCCTTACACCTCTCACATCAGATCTATTTATCTTTTTCACCAATCGCTCATTATCCATTCGCTCCATATACCCAAACCATCGCAACACCCTCTGTTCAACTCGATCAGCCATCTCCCGAACAACTCCAGTTCTCCTTTGCACTGCATCATTTCTCACTCAATCCATATACGTCACTCCACATATACTCCTCAGACACCTCATCTCCATTACATTCAAAGTTTTTCTCTCTGTTCTATTCATATTCCATGTTTCAGCCCCATATAATACAATCGGTACCACAATACCCTCATACAGCCTTCTCTTTACATCCATTCTAAGCGAACGACATCTCAACACTTTCTTCATTCCTCCCAGCACCATTCCTGCTTCATTCTTTCTAAACTTCACCTCTGCATCTGTTCTTCCACCCACAGCAACATGTGACCCTAAATACTTAAAGCACTCTACCTCCTCAATCAACTCACCATTCAAAATTATATTCATCCTTCTACCATCTACCAGCCTCGTACACTTCATCACTTTACTCTTATTCTCATTTACTTTCAATTTCCTCCTTTCACACACCCATCCAAACTCCTCTGCCACCTGACTCAATCTCTCCTCGGAATCAGCCACCAGTGCAGCAGCATCTGCAAACAGCAGCTGCTTCAGGTTCCACTCTCTACCATCAATATTCACCAGACTCAGTCCTCCACCTAATACTCTAGCATTCACCTACATTACAACATCATCCATCTAAATATTAAACAATGAAGGCGACATCACACATCCCTGTCGCAGCTCCACTCTCACGGGAAACCAATCACTCAGAGTATTTCTCATTCTCACACACGCTCTACTATTTACATAAAATTTTTTCACTCTTTTTAGTAATCTGCCATCAAGTCCACACAATCTTAAAACAGTCAACAAAGCCTCCCTATCAGTTCTATCATATACTTTCTCTAAATCCATGAATGCCCAAGACACATCCTTACCTTTCGTTAAATACTTTTCACACACCTGTCTCTCAGCAAACACCTGATCCACGCATCCCCTTCCTCTCCTAAAGCACACTGCTCATCACCAATCACTCCCTCTGTACCCTTTCTAACTCTCTTAATTAACACTCTTCCATACACCTTACCTACAACACTCAACAGACTTATACCCCTAAAACTAGTACATTCATACTTATCACCCTTACCTTTATACAATGGGACCACACAAGCACTTGCCCAGTCAACTGGCACCATACCTTGCACATAAAACACATTCAACAATCCTAACCAGTCAACAATAGTTGCCCCACCACCTTTCAGGCACACCCATCCATACCTGCAGCTTTCCATGTTTTCATCTCCTTTACTGCCTCCTGCACTTCCTCCATTGTAATCAAAGAATTATTCATCTCTCCCAACACATTTATTCCTTGCACCCTTCCATCTGCTACAATCTCAGCCTCCCTTTACTCCTCTACATTAAATAATCTTTCAAAATACTCCACCCATCTCTTCCTTACTGCATCCATCTCATTTAACTTTCTTCCATCCTCTGCTTTTACTCGCTCTTCCTCCCCGGACTCTTAATTTCGCACCCTCTTCACCTCCTTCCAAAACATTTTCATATTCTGTTGAAATTCTCAGTCAACCGCCTACCCCACCTCTCATCTGCTGCCACTTTATCATCACGCACAGCCCTTCTCGCCCTATTCCTCTTTTCCTTATACCTCTCATATGACACCTCATCCTTCCTTTGCAACCACACTTCATATGCATGTCTCTTCTCAGCCACAGCCATACTTACTTCCTCGCACCACCATTCACTTCCCTTTCACCACCACCCACTCGTCTCATACCACACATTTCTTCCGCATGCTCCACCACAGCACTCTTAAACAACTTCCATTCCTCCTCTACACTACCATTCTCCTGATCTTTCACTGCTTTCCACTCATCTTTCAATTTTTCCTGATACTCTATCATTTTCTCTCTTTTATCCAATTCACTCACTTTCAAAACCTCCTTGCCACACCTAACTCTCTTAGCTCTCACCCATCTCTTACCTACCCTCAACTTTCCTCTCCACAAGGTAGTGGTGAGACATACCTCCACCCTATCCAACAGTCTTCCTTTTACATTCCTGGACACAAACACATAGTCCATCAATGTCTGTCAACAACCCATCCACTCTCCTGTCTCACCCATGTATACTTATAAATATCTTTCTTCTTAAACAAGCTATTTCCGATCACCATCTCTCGCTCTACACACATCCCTATCATTCGTTCCCAATTTTCATTTCTTCCAGGCACACGATGCCTACCAACTACACCTTCAACTGCTACATTTCCCACTCTAGCATGCAGATCTCCCATCATTACCACATTCACATTCGCTCCAAAACTCTGCAAACACTCGTCAACATCATTCCAGAAAGACTCCTTCTTTTCTTCATCCCTTTCACTTCCAGGCAGGAAATACAAATGCGTTCTCTTTTCCTCTTCACCCTTCATGCATTGAAATGGTGACAGTACAGCAAGAAAGAAATGTATCGTTGATATTTGACAAGCCTATTATCAAGAGAGCTATTAGGAAGGAAGCCTTCATGATGTGGCGATGATATTATTGCGCATTTCCATTGCCTTCCTATAAACTTCCCTTATCACCCTGTCCCCCGAAATGGCAATGCTGGATCTCAAGATAAGGAAAGCTTTAAAATTCAGTCTGTTGAGTTTATGTTCAGATGAACCACCGGCAACAACAGTAACAGCATCAAAATCATCAACACAATTATCAACCACCACCACCACAACCACCACCAACAACAACAACAGTATCAATGAAGCAGCTGGTTCAAATAAAAACATCAAGTATTTCAGAATCTTTAATTCAACTCTTAAACATACAAGTAACTTGAACCAGTGTGGCCCATGACGACACACGAGGAAACCTACCTACAGTACTTAACAAGTACAAATGTAATAAACATATGGACTATACGGGATTTTGATAAAGTCAGGTACCATGTAGGGATTCGCAAGAGTTAAAAACTTACGTGATAAATCCTTAGGGAGCTACACCGAAACATCAAATGGGGCTTAATAAAGCTGAGTTCCTTGCTTATGAAAATCCTTAGTCGCTAAAATGAAGCATTATATGAGGCTTCGTTAGACATTCAAACTCTTCCTATCTGCTACACCCAAAGTCCAAGTTTCATCCCCATATAATGGAAACGATACCACTACACTCTCATGCAAGCTTGTATTTACATCCAGTCTAAGCAAACGGCAACTAAACACTTTTTTCATTGCTCCCAGCACCTTTCCTACTTTATGCATTCTAAACTTCATCTTTGCATATAGTTTTCCATCCACAGCAACATGTGACCCTAAATACTTAAAACACTCTGCCTCTTCAAGCAACTCACCATTCAAAACTACATTCATCCTCCTACCATCTACCAACCTCGTACACTTCATCACTTTACTCTTATTCTCATTTACTCTCAATTTCCGTCTTTCACACACCCTTCCAAACTCATCTACGAACTGCATCAACCTCTCCTCCGAATCAGCCACCAGTGCCATATCATCTGCAACCAGCGGCTGATTCAGATTCCACTCTCTGTCATCAGCATTCATCAGACTTAAACCTCCACCTAACACTCTCGCATTCCACTCTCTACCGCCAGCATTCACTAGACTCAAACCTCCACCTATCACTCGCATTCATCTCCCTTACAACACGATCCATATAAATAGTAAACAAAAGGCGACATCACACATCCCTGCTGCAGCCCCACTCTCATGGGAAACCACTCACTCACAGTTTTTTCCACTCTGACACATGCTCTGTTATTCTCATCAAAACTTTTCACTCCTTGTAACAGTCTACCATCATGTTCACACAATCTCAAAACAGTCCACGAAGCCTCCTTGTCAGTTCTAACATACAGTATGCTATCTCTGAATCCATGAATGCTCAAGACACATCCTTACCTTTTGCCAAATACTTTCCACACACCTGTGTCACAACAAACACCTGATCCACGCATTCCCTCCCTCTCCTAAAGCCACACTGCTCATCATCCATCACTCCCTCTGTACCCTCTCTAACTCTCTTAATCAACACTGTACCATACACCTTACCTACAACACTAAATAGACTAATACCCCTAAAACTAGGACATTCATTCTTATCATTTACCTTCATACAACGGAACCACGCATGCACTTGCCCAGTTAATCGGGACCATACCACTCACAAAACACACATTCAGCAATCTTACTAACCACTCAACAGTAGTCACTCCACCACCTTTCAGACATTCCACAGCACACCCATCCACACCTGCAGCTTTCCCTGCTTCCATCTCCTTAACTGCCTCCTGCACTTCCTCAGTCGTGATCAAAGAATCATTCACTCTCTCAACACATTTATTCTTTGCACTCTTCCATCTGCCACAATCTCAGCCTTCCTTTCCTCCTCTCCATTTAACAGTCTTTCAAAATACTCTGCCTATCTCTTCCTTACTCCATCCATCTCAGTTAACATCTTTCCATCCTCTGCCTTTACTCGCTTTTCCTTCCCAGACTTTCCCCTTCACATTCTCTTCACCTCCTTCCAAAACATTTTCTTTTTCTGCCTTCTGCACCTCTCATCTGCTGCCACTTTTGCATCATGCACAGTCCTTCTCGCCCTATTCCTCTTTTCCTTATCTCTTTCATTATGACACCTCATCATTCCTCTGCAGCCACACTTCATATGCACATCTCTTCTAAGCTACAGCCATACTTACTTCCTCGCACCCCCATTCACTTCCTTGTCTTACACCACTACCTACTCGTTTCACACTACACACGTCTTCCGCATACCCCACTACAGCACACTTAAACAACCGCCATTTTCCTGATCTTTCACTGCGTTCCACTCAACTTGACTTTTCTTGATGCTCTATATTTTTCTGTCTTTTATCCAACTCACCGACTTTCAAAACCTCCACACCTAACTCTCCTAGATCTCACCCACCTCATACCTACTCTCATCTTTCCCTCCACCAGGTAGTGGTCAGACATACCTCCACCCTTCCCTCTCAAAACTCTCACATCCAGCAATCTTTCTCTTACATTCCTGGACACAGCCACATAGTTCATTAATGCTCTGTCAACAATTCTTCTCCCCTCCTGTCTCACCCATGTATACTTATGAATATCTTTCTTCCCAAACAAGGTATTTCCAATCGTCATCTCTCGCACAACAGACATCCCTATCATACATTCTCCAATACTAAATATTCCAGGCAACTATGCATACCAACGATACCTTCAATTGCTACATTTCCCACTCTAGCATTCACATCTCCCATCATTACCACATTCACATATGCACTCACAAATACCCACAACTCACGTCCAAATTTCGCTTTCACCTACATCAGTCTTGTTGACACCTCCTTCCATTCAGTCACACACTGATGCACTTCCAGACTCACTATCAAAGCCGCTCCTTCTCTCGCTCTGCCTCTACCAGCACCTGACGTCCTTCCAGTCACACTTCGAAACTTAGATTCATCTTTCTCTTTCATCTTTGTTTCACTCAGGCTAACACATCCAACCTTCTTCTCACAAACATTCTCCCAATCTCTTCCCTTTTAGCCTGAATTGTACTACATCCACACACATTCGTAGACTCAGTCTTCAGGGTACGGGGATAACTCAATCCCCCCTTCCTTCCTATGCCCTGTCTCACTGTAGGAACTAAAAATACAGAGGAGGGGGTCCCTAGTCCCCTTTCCCCATTGCTTTTAGTCGCCTTTTACGACATGCAGGGAACACGATGGCAGAATTCTTCCTAACACGACCTGGCCACAAAGTGGTGGTACCATCCCATAGTGCACCCAGATTGTGTCCCCAAAGCCACAGGGAGGGACACAATCATGAATGCCGATAAAGAAACAGGGAGAATGGCAGATTGTGTCCCCTTCGCAACAGGGAGAATGCCAATAGTCTGCCACTAATGGGCAGGTTAATCGCACACGTCCACCTCCCCTCCCCCCTGTCATGAATTTTCTACATCGTAAAATTATGTAACGTAAATTGTGACATCGAGTGATTTTGCGGGAGCAACGAATGATTCTGAAATGCACAAGATTTCTCTCATTCTCTAAACCATCCGCTCGCGTACTTATATTTGCATCAAGTTGTCAAAACTTTCGGCATTCTTTCGCGAGTGATTGTTTTTATGTGCAGACGGTGCATTCCTCTGAGCGATAATTTCTGAATTATCGCTTCCGCCTCCCTGGCCATTGCCCAGCCACACCCTTTTCACACGCTCTTCACGTCGGACACTCAAAACCAGAGTCAGTCTGTTTCTAGCCACGGAGCATGCGGGTTATGCTTTGCGAAAGCTCAAGTGATCACTTTTCTTAGCGATTTTAGATCTCAGCTTGTATCAGCGTGCATTCCCGAAGCTTCCACCAGTTTGGTGATTGTCTACAGCAGCACGGTCTTCTATACCGATTAGTATTTCCTTTTGTTTTCCTAGACTTAAGTTTTGGGTTATTTAGCTATTTGTCTGAGTGTTTGAGTGAGTGCATTACCCTTTCTTGATTTGAATTGGAGTCATGTAATGTAAATTTATTTTCTTGTATTCAATAAATTTACAGTTCGTTTTCTTGAGCTTTGTTAATGTACAGTCGTGTTTAATTTCCCCAATATTTAGTACAGTTTTGCTACTCCATGTTAGCACAACTCTTTATATTAATCACGACTGGTACTTAAGCCAGCTTTTGGCATTAATCCTTAAATCCATTGTGCTAGCTAGGAGTTTGGCTCAGCCAAGATCCTGATTATTATTATTATTATTATTATTATTATTATTATTATTTGAATGTTAAGGGGAGAAACTAACTTTCTCAGAGGCCAACGGTACAATATTACAGCCTACTTGAGCATCTAGTCTCTGCTGTGTACCGTTGAGAAAGTCTATATATTCTCGACTCTAGAGAATTGGCGAAGTAAGCCAGCATAAAAGTGAAATAGCCACTTGATTTCACGAGTCTATTCTCTCGTAATAAATGACTCGATAGTCATTCCTAGCACACATAGCTATACATTGTATACTCCAATTATACAATATTACATTTTCCTCCTGAATTACATTTTCCCCCTGACAGANTTTGAATGTTAAGGGGAGAAACTAACTTTCTCAGAGGCCAACGGTACAATATTACAGCCTACTTGAGCGTCTAGTCTCTGCTGTGTACCGTTGAGAAAGTCTATAAATTCTCGACTCTAGAGAATTGGCGAAGTAAGCCAGCATAAAAGTGAAATCGCTACTTGATTTCACGAGTCTATTCTCTCGTAATAAATGACTCGATAGTCATTCCTAGCACACATAGCTATACATTGTATACTCCAATTATACAATATTATATTTTCCTCCTGAATTACATTCTCCCCCTGACATCTGGCGACCTCATTCCAGGATAAACTCCTAGCTTGGAATTATTACCAAATTACTCACTCACTCTTACTTTAGTCACTCAGTCTCAAACTGAGCATGATGGAATCCAGTGCATACGTGCAAGAAGCTAAGGATATGGGGCTTACTAACCTCCAGGAATTTCGAGATTATGTCCTGTCGTGCTTCAATTACGAGCAGCAACGTGAGAATGCCACCCGTGAAGAGCAGAAAATTGAGCGGGAGGAATGGCAGAAAGTACGTGAATATGAGCTTGCCGAGCGCGAAGCACGTGAAGAATACGAGCGTGCCGAGCGCGAGGCACGTGAAGAACACGAGCATGCTGAGCGCGAGGCACGTGAGAGAGAACGTGAACACGGGCATTCTGAACGCGAGGCACGTGAGAGAGAACGTGAACACGAGCGCGAAGTACGTGAACACGAGCGTGCCGAGCACGAGGCACGTGAAGAACACGAGCGTGCTGAGCGCGAGGCACGTGAAAAACATGAGCTGGAAGTGCTGAAGCTGAAGCGAGACTCCCTGGCTTCAGGCACATCGGGTGCAGCTAACCCAAGTTCTGCTAGTGCTTTCTCAGCACCTTTTCTAGCAACTCCACGTCTCAAACTTCCTTCTTACAAGGAAGGCGAGCGAATCAAGCCATTTATAGCTCGTTTCGAAGACATGGCAAAGCTGTACGATCTGGATGAGGCAGCTAAGCTGCTTCAGTTCCTTAGCCTGTTTGAGGGCCCTGCCCTCGACATTCTCCACAGAATTCGCGGAGATAAACTCACGTACGAGATGATGAAGACCGCACTCATCAAAGCGTACAGTCTTACCGTTGATCATGCTAGGAATCCATTCATGAAGGCGAGTCTCCAGGAAAAGGAGACAGCTATTCAGTTCCTTGACCGTCTCACGGCATACTTAGGCAAGTGGATGGAGAAGGACGAGACTCCCAGCACAGGAGTGGGAATGATCGACCTTGTGTTGCGCACACAACTGGAAAAGTCGTGGCCTGCTGAGCTTACGGCCCAGCTCAAGATATCCAAAGTGAAGAATGCAAACCAAATGAGTGTAAAGGCTGATGCTTTCTTTAGTGCGTACGGGTACCAAACTCGTAGGCAACAGCTATGGAATGAGAAAGATACTGCTAAGTCTGGTAAGCAATCCCAGACTGAACCCCAGCATCAAGGCCGTTCTCAGAATAATGGCCAAGATACAGGCAAAACGCAGAAGGATCAGGGGCAGAATACACAGAAACCTGACTGAAAGAGGTACAACAAGTACCCTAACCAGCAGCAATATCAGCCACGTAATCGACAAGCGGGACAAACCTTTTCAGCACCAGCACCAGTGTATCCGAGGCAAGAGGCAAACACAGCCTTCATTCCCCAACAGGCGCATGATGGTGCCGTCCCCACCAGCACAGGTTCTCCTTCACAGTTCTCTAGTCCCCCTCAGATGGTGAACTCTCTTCCACAGGCCATCAACGCTCCAGCTCCCCAGATGGTGAGTACAACTCCTCATGCACCAAGTCAAAGTACGACTTCTCATGCACTTAGTTCAGGTACAACCTCTCAGGCATATAGTCCTGTCACATTTGAAGAGTTGAGTGCCATGCAGCCTTATCAATGGCTGGCTGCTTCCTCCACAGGCTCTCCCACAGGTAACAATGCCTTCCTTGTTCAGCCAGGGTTTGTAGGAGGTGTTTCTGTTAATGTTCTGAGAGACAATGGTTCCTCAGGTTGCACTGTCAGGCAGAGTCTTGTTCGTCCTGAAGAATATACAGGCAGACAGATCCAAGCTCAGCTTATTGACGGATCAGTGAGATTGTTCCCTGAGGCACGTATCCAGGTAGCATCTCCCTTTTACACAGGTTCAACAGTTGCAGCTGTCATGCCAGAACCTATGTTTGACCTCATTATAGGTAACATACCAGGTGCCAAGTTTAGTTGCACCGTATATGTCACTACTCAGACTTCGGCTGCAGTAACACGAGCCATGGCCAAGGCTCCAAATTGTTTCGCCCCGGTGGCCATTGCATTGCCGCAAGATCTGATTTGTAGTCAAGATGTTGTCCAAGAACAACAGTCTCACCCGACACTTGCTGTTGTGCGGAAGAAACAAAAGGGTAAAGTGACCAAGTATTCACGGGGTGGACGAGCCAGGTTCCTTCACAAACAAGGATGGCTCTACCTTGAGTCACGAACACTCGAGGGCGAGGTTCGACTGCAGTTTGTCGTTCCCGCTAACTACAGCCAAGCAGTGTTAGAAAGGGGTCATTGTTCAGGATCAGGAGGTCACATGGGGAAAAAGAAAACCCAAGGCCGTATCCGTGCTGACTTTTTCTGGCCGGGAATGGGACAGGAAATAGACAGATTTGTGTACTCCTGCGATGTGTGTCGACGTACCATGATTCAGGAAAGTTTCCTTCCTGCACCGTTTGAATCCATGCCCATAATCTCTGAGTTGTGTGAGAGAGAGGGCAGTGGTAATGTGGGTGCAGACCTGACGTCTCACTCGTTGCCCCCACAGGATATAATATGTCTGGGGTCTGTACATACATATGTACCGTAGCTCATAAGTGCACAGCCACAGCGATCCCAACCGAGGACACCGAGGACGAATGTACAGTCTCGGCGATTTCAACCGAGGACACCAAGGACAAATGAGCAGTCGCGGCGATCCCAAACGCGGACACCGACAACGAGCCCTTATTAGTCGTAAGCGTAGGGCTAGTACATATTGTATGTACCGTAGGTTAAGGGGGAAGTTGGAGACCCCGCAGAGGCAATGTAAGGCTGTGTTTGAATTACCTTGTGGTATGTCTCGAGCTGTGGGCCTC
>JAGKTI010014922.1:0-21098 GCA_018397915.1 Birgus latro | reverse complement strand
TCCAACAGGGTCCAAGCTTCACTTCCATATGTCAGAGTTGGTATCACAATACTGTCATGTAACAACTTTTTCACTTCCATGCTCACCTCCCTGTTTCTTATCACTGCTTTCAACGAACCAGCAACCTTCCTTCCCTGCTGTACCCTTTCGAGCACTTCACCCTCCAGACTACCATCCTTACTCATCACACTGCCCAAGTACTTAAATTCACTCACATTCTCCATTTCCTTCCCATCCAATCTCACTGTACACTCACTGGCTTCACTTCTCTCGAAGACCATCACTTTACTCTTCCCCACATTCACCTTTAGATTCCGTTTCTTACACACTCTCCCAAACTCATCTACCAAGCCTTGCAGCTCCCCTTCGTCTTCACTCAACAACACAGTATCATCTGCAAACAACAGTACAGGGAGTTTCCACACACTGCCCTCTCTCACTAGGGCCACTCCAACATCCACTGCCCGACCTTGTATCTCTTTTATAACCCCATCCATGTACAGATTGAACAACCATGGAGACATGACACATCCTTGTTTCAATCCAACCTTCAAATGGAAAGATTCACTCAGTTTGCCATCCACACGCACTGCAGCCTTAGCACCCTCATACATACTCTTCACTGCCTTCAACAACTTCCCATCCACTCCATATATTCTTAATACCTTCCACAAACCTTGTCTATCCACCCTGTCATATGCTTTCTCCAGATCCATAAAGGCTGCATACAACTTCTTGCCCTTCTCTAGAAACTTTTCCACTAAGGATCTAAGAATGAATAACTGGTCTACACAACCTCTTCCCTTCCTAAAACCTCCTTGTTCTTCTCCAACTAATTCCTCAGTAATTTCCCTAACTCTGTCAATAAGTATCCTACCATATATTTTCCTATTACACTGAGAAGGCAAATGCCCCTATGATTACCACACACTGCTTTTTCCCCTTTTCCTTTGTACAGCGGAATAATTATACCTGACTTCCAATCCTCCGGGACTCTACCCTCCTCCCAAGCCAATCTGCACACCTTCCACATCCATTCTATTAATATCTCTCCCCCATGCTTCAGCATTTCACCACACACTCCATCAATTCCTGGGGCTTTCCCCAATTTAACTTTCTTCATTGCTTCCAGCACTTCCATCCTGGTGATTTCTTCCTCTCTTCTCACAACCTTCCTTCTCCCTGCCATTCCCCAGCCACTTATACTTGCATTACTTTCATTCTCTATGTTCAACAGTTCATTAAAGTGTTCTCTCCATCTGTTTACTTTTTCTCCCTTCTCCACTAGTAATCTACCATTTTTATCTTTCACATCCCCACTGATTTCGTTGGCACCCTGTCTAGCTCTCTTTACCTCCTTCCAGAACATTTTCTTACATTCCCTCCACTTTGCACTCAAAATCCTTTCAAACTCCTCATCCACTCTCTTCTTACTCTCTCTTACTAATCTTTTCACAAATTTGTACTTTCAGTAAAATATTCAATACATTGCATGGAATCACATGAGACACTCAGCACTTTATTATAAAATAGGCTTTGTGTTAATGATTTTGCCCAACTGCAGGCTAGTGTAAGTGTACTAAGCACATCTGAAAGGCTTGGTAGGCTTGGCTAGGCAATGATGTTCAGTTGGTTCGGTGTACAGTATTAAACGCATTATCAACTTACGAGTAGTTTCTCAGAACATAACCCATTCGTAAGTGGGAAAGGACCTGTATATGTGCCACCACACGAAGGCACCCCTCTCCAAGACCAGAATATTAAGAAAACTAGATTCAGTAATAACATTTCCCATTACCAAATTTCTTTTTATATATACAGTAATCTTCCCACTATCCAACGTAATAGAGCCAAGGGCATGACCGGAAAGTGGTCTTGTCCGAATAGTGGCCTTGAAGCTCCAGCACTGGTCATTCATGACCCTAACCTAACCCAACCTAAATGAGAAAACCACCTACCTACCTCCCTACCGGACATGCATAGCACTTATTTAAGTCCCCTTTCACATAAATGACGCACACAAAGCATGAACTAACTGAATTTTAACCAAAAAATGATGATTTAGAGGGGCGTAAGGCATAGGTGCTCACACTTGCCAGCAAGTGTAAGTATCAGACATGGAAATCACTATGAAAATCACCCTTTCTCACACCGTATGCATTAAATAATGGACATAGAGCATGAATTCATTGAATTTTAACCCCAAAATGATGATTTTGAAATAAGTAAGGCATAGATGTTCATGAGTTGGCAGCTTAGTGTAAATAAGTATTGGACATGGCAATCACTATGAAAATGATCATCTCTCACATCTTGTGCACTAAAATATGGGATACAAAGCATCATATAAATAAATTGTTACCAGAAAAAGAGTTAGGTATGGCAAAGGTGTTCTCTGTTCATCAACTGCACCGGACATTCTTGACCCTAACCTAACCTAACCTAAATCAGAAAACCACCTACCTACCTCCCTACCGGACATGCATAGCACTTATTTAAGACCCTATTCACATAAATAATTGGCACAAAGCATGAATTAATCGAATTTTAACCCAAAAATGATGAATTTGAGGTGAGTAAGGCAGGGGTGTTCATGAGTTGGCAGGTTAGTGTAAGTAAGTATCGGACGTGGCAATCACTATGAAAATCACCATTTCTCACATCTTATGCACTAAAATATGGAATACAAAGCATCAGATAAATAAATTGTTACCAGAAAAAGAGTTAGGTATGGCAAAGGTGTTCACTGTTCACCAACAGCCCCGGTCATTCTTGACCCTAACCTAACCTAACCTAAATCAGAAAACCACCTACCTATAAGTGGTACAAACTTAAACTGGCAGCTGGGGTGGTTTTCTGTTCTTCCATATAAAATAATACATACGTTAAAATTGTATTCATATGTGTTTACCGCATTTGCGATGCCTTTTACATATATAACGGCCGTTTCACATCGCCGGTTTGGGAAACTTAGCACCATTGTACACAGATTGCTGCCCCACCCCAGCCGCCAGTTTAAGTTGGTACCACTATACCTCCCTATCGGACATGCATAGCACTTATTTAAGACCCCATTCACATAATTAATTGGCACAAAGCATGAATTAATCGAATTTTAACCCCAAAATGATGATTTTGAGGTAAGTAAGGCTGGGGTGTTCGCCAGCTGACTACATAATGAACGTAAGGAAGAGACATGATTATTACTGAGAAAATCACCTTTTCACAGCCTATGCACTGAAATATGGGACATAAAGCATGAAGTAAATAAAATGTAACCAGAAAAATTATGATTTAGAGGTGTGTAGGGCAAAAATGTTCACCAGTTGACTAGATAGTGAACGTATGTAAGACACATGGTAATCACCGAGAAAATCACCTCTTTCACAGCCTGTGCACTCAAATGTGGGACACAAAGCATGAAGTAAATAAAATGTAACCAGAGAATGAGGATTTAGAAGTGATTACGGAGAATATTTAGCAGTTGACAACATTTAGTTACATGTCCATGATTGGTGTTTACTCCTCGTTTACCCCCACCTCTAAGGTTTTTACAGTGGTCATAATTGCTCTTGAAGCATGTCCAGTAATCCAGTGTTTAACTACACTTAATCCTTAGCACTATGACTTTTGATTATTTAAACAAGAACGAAAACACCGCAAACGATTGGACAAATGTCCACTGTTCACGGGAGTTGAGACAGAACTAAGAGGAGGGGGATAGGGCAGGAAGGGCGCTGGTCGGCATGCGCAGGAAATTCAAACTGATGCGGTCGGAAAAAATAGATTTTTTTTGTTTTTTTTTTCCAATTTTGGGGTTTCGGCCATCAGCCCACGATGTCCGAATAGTGAGGTAACCAGAAAGTGGTCGTCCGGATAGTAGAGAGATTACTTAATTACAAACTGTTACACAGGTATAAACATGGGGTGGAAAGAAGACTGCAAGTTAGAGTAGCAGAGTAGGGTAGAAGGCAGTCATCTGAGTTAATTTGTGTGGACTCTAGTTGAGTGACAAATGAGGGAGGTTTTAGATCTTTGAGCATTATGGGAATACAGAATGGATTGTCAGCCTACTATCCACCACTGTTTAACTGCCCAGTCCACTGGTAAGCTACCCTGAACCCGCCCACACCTACCTGATTCTGGATACCAACACCATCATCTCATATACACTACCCTCAGCCCACTAATGCACATACTGAGAGTTGGCACAGAACAGAGCACGGTGGAGGCATGCTCAGGTGAAGCCATTTGACCCACGCTACAGTCAGCTCAGCTATATATTGCTTTTCCATAACAATGATTAAATGTACTGTGGTAGACACATGGTTAGTTCCCCAAAGTTGTCATAGTGAGATTTGATCCACCACAGTGTGGAAGGCAAGCCCAAACATGGCATGATATGCCATATTCAGTCACTGTATGGACATACCTGCCACAGTAGAGGCAAAGTGACTACTCAGAGGCTCACTGGTAAGGGTGATGGTGTGGGTGATAGTGTCGGGCGATGGTATGGATAATGGTGTGGGGTTAGTGTTGGTGATGGTGTGGGGTGACAGTCTAGGTAATGGTGTGGTCAGGGTGAAGATGTCAGTGATAGTGTGGGGTGATGGTCTGGGTAATGGTGTGGTGTGGGTGAAGATGTCAGTGATGGTGTAAGCATTAACCCCTTAACCACGGCTCGTCACTTCCGTGAAGGTCAGGTGCGATGGATCATACCGCGGGGCGTCACTTGAGTGACTCAGTGTTATTTTTAATTCGCCCGGGCTTTCAGGTGGTGACTTGTATCATCTATCAGCACTGTCAATGTCCAACAATAGTCAGAGCTGCTAATGTCATCAGTACTCCCATCCATTGTTGACAATTTAGCCATTTTCCCCCATTCTAGACTCCTTTCCCCACCTCCCCTCCATTACCCTCTCGTGTCTTCTGCTCAGCCGCTCTGCGCTAAGTATATTTTCCCCGGATTTTTCCACTGTTTTCATCCATTGAAATGAGCCCTATGCCCTATTCTTATACAAAATAATATATATATATATATATATATATATAAAAATAAGGTAACTGATAGTGCCATACACCTGGAATTGGCTAATTATCACTTGGCAACATCCAACCTGCACTCGTTCGCTAATTTCCCCTGCTTTTTTTCCCCGTGAAATATGCCGTATGAGCTACTCTCGTAATATAAATGTATATAAGAAAGGAAGGGAGAAGCCTGAGTGATATTTATATTCACCTGGAACTACCTAATTTATTATGAATTGTCTAGGTTTCCTACGACTTATTTCTTACCATAAAAATGGTAGATTACTAGTGGAGAAGGGAGAAAAAGTAAACAGATGGAGAGAACACTTTAATGAACTGTTGAACACAGAGAATGAAAGTAATGCAAGTATAAGTGGCTGGGGAATGGCAGGGAGAAGGAGGGTTATGATAAGAGAGGAAGAAATCACCAGGATGGAAGTGGTGAAAGCAATGAAGAAAGTTAAAATGGGGAAAGCCCCAGGAATTGATGGAGTGTGTATTTACCTAATTGTATTTACCTAATTGTGATATACAGGAAATGAGCAACGCTCGTGGGGTCCCGTCTCTGTTTCTCAATAAGTCAAATTTTGCCTTAAACTCATTTAAGTTTTTAGACCGGACGATCTCTTTGTCCAGGCTATTCTACAGGTCTATACATCTATACTGAAAACTAAATTTCTTGATGTCCTTTGAGCAGCTTGGCTTCTTTAGTTTCATTCCGTGTCCTCTTGTTGCTCTCTCATCCCACACAAACAGATTTTCTCTGTCAATTTTATCTACTTCTATCATGGTCCTGAACACTGCAATCATGTCACCCCTCTTTCTCCTTTCCTCTAAGGAGGGCAAATCCAGCCTTTCCAGCCTCTCCCTGTATGGCAAATCTGCCAGACTAGGGACCATCTTGGTTGCTGTTCTTTGTATTCTCTCAATCTTGGTTATATTTTTCTTTTTGTGTGGGGACCACACTGCTGCTGCATATTCTAACCTGGGCCGGATCATGGCCACTATCAATTTTTTCATCATCTCCTCATCCATGTAATGAAATGCCACTCTTATATTGGTCAAGAGTTTATATGTCTCTCTCACTATCTTATTTATGTGCTTTTCAGGTGACAAACTATCCTGGACCAGCACTCCCAAATCTTTCTCTTCTCTCGCTTTTCTAATTGGTTCATTACCCATCAAATAATTCAATGATGGCCTCTTGGTACTTTTACCCATTTCCAATATTTTACATTTTTTTGTGTTGAATTTCATTTCCCACATCCGGCTCCAATCATATATCCTATCCAGATCCTCCTGTAGCATTTTACAGTCCTCTTCAACCTCTACCTTTCTCAAGATCTTTGCATCATCAGCAAACAGGCTTGCGTAGCTGTTCACTCCATCTACCATATCATTTACATAAATCAAGAACATTACTGGTGCCAACACCGAGCCCTGTGGGACACCACTTGTTACTTCCCTCCATCCAGATGTCCTGTCCTTTATTACTGTCCTCATTTGTCTGTCACTCAAAAAGTCTCTCATCCATTCCAGGAGGCTTCCCTTAAGTCCTCCTACATGCTCTAATTTCCATAATAGTCTCTTGTGGGGTACTTTGTCGAAGGCCTTCTCCAGATCTAAGTACACACAATCCACCCAACCGTCTCTCTCCTGTAGCACGTCAATCGCCCTTGAGTAGAAGCTCAACAAGTTGGAGACACATGACATTCCACTTCTGAATCCAAACTGACTTTCAGTCAGAATATTCATCTCTTCCAGATATTTTATCCATCTATCTTTCAGGATTCTCTCACACAATTTCGCAACCATACTGGTTAGGGACACTGGTCTATAATTCAGGGGTTCTTCCTTGTTTCCTCCCTTATAGATTGGCACCACATTTGCCCTCTTCCATTCCCGAGGCACTTTCCCCTCTTCCAAGGAGCACGCAATTAAATTGTGAATCTTATCCGCCAGTTGTTCTCTGCATTCCTTCAGTACCCAATTAGAGATTCCATCCGGTCCTGGGGCCTTCCTTACATCATGAGCTCCCAGTAATTTATACACTTCCTGCACTTCCACTTTTATATCTTTTATCACTACATTTCTAATCATTCCCTCTCCTTCCACAAACTCCCTTTCCTTAGTGAAAACCGACTGGAAACATTTGTTCATTACTTCAGCTTGCATTACTGCATCCTTGTAGACCTCTCCTTCTACTTTCAGTTTGGTGATTCCTTCCCTTTGCTTCAATTTGCCATTAACAAATCTATAAAACAATTTGGGTTCATCCTTACATTTGTCAATTATACCTTTTTCAAAGTTCCTTTCGTCCTCTCTACGTATTCTTGTATTTTCATTTCTAGTTCTTTTATATTCTTCCTTTTTTCTGATATTACTTCTCTTTTTCCATTTGTTCCATGCCATGTCCCTCTCTTTTTTCGCTATTATACACTTTCTATTAAACCACACCTTTTTCCTGTTTTCTTTCCCACTTACTCTTGGCACATATTTTTCCACTCCCAGATTGTAGAGGTCTAAAAAAATATTCCACTTCCTCTGTATCTCTCTTGTTTCTCTGTTTTTCTCCAGTCCGCATTTTCAAAAATTTTTCTCAATTCTGCAAAGTTTGTTTTCCCAAAGTTGTATCTTCCTTGCCTATAAAGCTCATCTCTTGGCACCACGTTCCCTATTATCATCTGGAACTCAATGACCACATGATCACTTTTTCCTATAGGACACAGATAATTTAATGATTCAATTACATCAGGTTCTTTGGATAGTAGCAAATCTAATCTTGCTGGTGTGTCATCACCTCTGAATCGTGTCTCTTCTTTAACCCACTGTGTCATTACATTATTCATTGCTATATTTAACAATTTAGTGCCCCACGAATCTTCGCTGCCTCCCAAGTCCCATTCCTCCCAGTTCACCTCTTTACAATTAAAGTCACCCATTAGGATTATATTGTTGCTTTTCTCGATCACTTTCTGTAGATAACTAACCATGTCTGACAACATCTCCTGGTATTCATCGTCATTCCATGCTCTCGTCTTAGGGGGAACATATACCACTGCCATATCTCTCTTACCATTCTCCCCAGTTTCTAGTTTCAAATTTATGGCTTCGGCCCTGCCCTCTGCAATTTCCACAGTATCTACATTTATGTTGTCCTTCACTGCTATCATCACTCCTCCTCCCATTTTTTTCTTTTCTGTCTCTTCTCCATAATTTGTATTTCCCACCTCCCATATGAATATCAATATCTTCTTTCAATTTAGTCTCTACAAAGCACATAACATCAGGTTCGTGTGCCCTCAAAAAATCACTGATTTCTAACCTTGCCGATATTAGTCCATCAATGTTTGTGTACGCCACTTTCAAACTTTTTTCATCATTTTTTATTCTCTCGTCTCTCTTTCCTTCCGTCGGTACCACTTTCTCAATTTCTGGTCCATAACTCTCCAATAGAACTCTGTCTTCTCTTTCTCCGTTCGTTGTTCGTTTTTTATCTTTGCTTCCTTTACTAACTCCTTTAATTTAGCTCTTTCCTCTTCATTTGCATCTCTCCTAATCCAAACATTTTTAAACCCCTCTTTCACTGACAATTTCCACGTTCTACTTATGATTTCATTCACTATTACTTGGGACTTAAACTTTACTTTCATGGGCCTTGCCCCACCATCCTCGTACTTTCCTAACCTAAACACTTCTTCAATCTCTTCTTGGGCTTCATTGTTTCCTTCCATAACCACTGCTATTATTTCTTTAGTCTTGCTCAGTTCCTCTCTCTCTCTTTCAGATCTTACTGTCATTCGTTTTTCTTTTATTCCTGAGATTATCACACATTATTTCTTGTCTGCTACATCCCTGACCAAAGATTCTCTACTTCTTAGTACTCTAACCACTTCCTTCTCCACTTTTTCCTTACTTTGTTGTTCTATGATTTCCTTCAAATTTACATTTCCTTCCTCCTGTATTTTCTTCCACCCCTTATGTTGCTCCTTAATTTCCTGAATATGCTCATCTTGCCTCCTCGATTTTGATTCGTATTCATCTAGTTTACTTTTTATTCTGTCCCTTTCTTCTTCCAACCTCTTATTCTCCCTCTTCAGCTGTTTTATTTCATTTGATGCGGATTCGTTATTCGCCTTTAATTCTGTAACTTCTTTTTCTTGTTCCTCACTACGTGTGCTAACTTTTTCCAGTCTATTCTGTAGGACTTTGATCTCTCTCTCTTGCTCTATGGTCCGTTCCTGCAGCTGCTTAATTACTTCCCATACCTTTTTTAACTCCTGGACATTCCTCTCCGCCGTTTTCTCTACACCTGCTACTCTTGTTTCTTGCAGCTTATCACTTCCTTTGCCTACATTTAGCTCGGAGAAGCCCACAAATTCCCCCTCGCCAGTTGTAAACAATCTTCCGTCTCTCTCCGCCATGATGCAACCATATGGAAACTTTCTTTTTCACTTTGTCTTGTATTTTTAGGGCCGAAACTTGTGTTTTTTTAAACTAATATCCGACGGGACCACCACTCACGCAATCGACCACATAATCACAACAGGCTATCTCCTTTTCGCTGCTAGTTCTGCGATTATTTCCCCTCGATCCAGGAGCAGCTCCGTCTCTCTCCCTCTGCAACCTGTGTATCGGTGTGGTGAAATGCTGAAGCATGGGGGAGAGATAGTAATAGAATGGATGTGGAAGGTGTGCATGAGGAATTAGTTGGAGAAGAACAAGGAGGTTTTAGGAAGGGAAGAGGCTGTGTAGACCAGATATTCATTCTTAGATCCTTAGTGGAAAAGTTTATAGAGAAGGGCAAGAAGTTGTATGCAGCCTTCATGGATCTGGAGAAAGCATATGACAGGGTGGATAGACAAGGTTTGTGGAAGGTATTAAGAATATATGGAGTGGATGGGAAGTTGTTGAAGGCAGTGAAGAGTATGTATGAGGGTGCTAAGGCTGCAGTGCGTGTGGATGGCAAACTGAGTGAATCTTCCCATTTGAAGGTTGGATTGAAACAAGGATGTGTCATGTCTCCATGGTTGTTCAATCTGTATATGGATGGGGTTATAATAGAGATACAAGTCGGGCAGTGGATGTTGGAGCCGCCCTAGTGAGAGAGGGCAGTGTTTGGAAACTCCCTGTGCTGTTGTTTGCAGATGATACTGTGTTGTTGAGTGAAGATGAAGGGGAGCTGCAAGGCTTGGTAGATGAGTTTGGGACAGTGTGTAAGAAACGGAATCTAAAGGTGAATGTGGGGAAGAGTAAAGTGATGATCTTCGAGAGAAGTGAAGCCAGTGAATGTACAGTGAGATTGGATGGGAAGGATATGGAGAATGTGAGTGAATTTAAGTACTTGGGCAGTGTGATAAGTAAGGATGGAAGTCTGGAGGGTGAAGTGCTCGAAAGGGTGCAGCAGGGAAGGAAGGTTGCTGGTTCGTTGAAAGCAGTGATAAGAAACAGGGGGGTGAGCATGGGAGAGAAAAAGTTGTTACATGACAGTATTGTGATACCAACTCTGACATATGGTAGTGAAGCTTGGACCCCGTTGGAAGGACAGAAGTCAAGAGTGAGAGCAGTGGAAATGAGTTATTTGAGAGGAGCATGTGGAGTCAGATGGAGAGACAGACTAACAAATGAGGAAGTGAAGGAGCGTTGTGGTGTGGTTGAGGATGTGATGGGAAGCGTTAGGAGAAACACGTTAAGGTGGTTTGGGCATGTGGAGAGGATGGAGAGTGAAAGACTGACGAGGAGAGTGTATGTGAGTGAGATGGAGGGGGCGAGAGGGAGGGGGAGGTCGAGGATGAGATGGAGGGATGGAGTGGAGAGGTATATGAGAGAGGGGGGTGTAAGTTGGGAGTGTGGTAGTGAAATGGCAGGGGACAGAGTGACATGGAGGCGATTTGTTTGTGGCCACCCCGTTCGGGATTGAGGCGTCTGGCAATAGATAGATAGACAGATATACATTAGCAGCTGACATTTTCAACTCTTGGCTACCGAGATACAGTCAGTTCGCTCTCGTCCTTCACGGTGAAATGACGCCCCTTCATTTCTGCCGCTTTTGCTATCTTTTGCGCCTATTATAAAAGGCCCTGTGACCTCTACCCCTACTAAACATCGTGTGGGAAGCGGTAAAGGACTGTAGATATACATAAGTGTAATAAAGTACTAGAAATAATAAAGTGTGAGTGTGTATATGAGTAAGAAATGACAGAATACCAGCGGCGAATTAGCTTGAGTGGGAGGCTCGTATGCGCTCGTATTTTACATTGCTTTCACAGTGTTTTTTTTTTAGTATGGATTCCAAACTAATTGGAAATCATTGAATAGTGTTTCTAGTGATAATATCTGGCAGTGGTATTCAGATTTTGGGATGACAGGAAGTGTAAAGTGGAGACTTAGTTACCCAACTTCAGAAGTCTCCACAAGTCCTATGGTAGTCGACAAGTGATAAAAAAAACATTCCAGGAAAAAGCTGAAGGTATGTGCCATATGCATATGTAATTATAATATTCTAGGACTAATAACTGATTTTTGGCAAATATTTTTAAAAAGTCAGTCGGAGCACGAATATCCCCGTGGGAAGGGCCTGGCGTGCCTCCGACAACCCCGCGATGTAGGGGTTAATATGTTATGACAATATGTAATAGTTATAGAAATTAAAATATAGGTGTTGACATGAGTAACACTTGCACAGTAAGTCATGTCTGATGTACAAGGAAAGTTGAACACATATTTGAGCTCAAGAATGTTGATGCATCACAAACTCTTTAAGCCAGACAATTCAGGTATGTCATGAGCATGCAGTATAACCAATTTGAGCCAGTTATCTGACATCATGGAAAGCTACCTGTGGAAAGGTACCAAAGGTATATATAGGCTGGGAAATTGGAGAGGAGAGCAGAGAAGGAAAGAAGGGGTTGGAGTCGGATAGATAGGTGACTCGCCATCACACTACATTATGTTACGTTACTCTGTCAAGTCTTCAGACAACTTTGTACAAAAAAAAAACGTAACCCTAAGAAGTGACTGTAACATACCTCACTCAAGATAAAAGAATACATCAGAGAGAGAGAGAGAGAGAGACGATGCACCATTTTCCTAGCAGTGGCCCACACACTCCACTGGTGATACAGGTGCAGTCATTCATCACGATACACATACAATCTTTCTCCATCTAATCTAACCCCTCGGTGACGTTCATCGATACTGGTGTGGAGTGACGTTCTGGATAATGGTGCTGTGTGGGTGATGTTCTGGATAATGATGTGGTGTGGGTGATGATGTGATTTGGATGATGATTTGGGCTACTTTCACACTTAAGGTTAGTTACAGTACAGTGTATACAGTACTTAATTGCATTTATTATTGTTTGGTACATTTAAGGTCAGTTTGAGGCAGCTAGGGCAGACTTCTGGGTCAGTAGGGGTGACTAAGGGGAGGATGTTGACCATAAGCTGTTTTTCCCATAGGCTCTGTATCTCCCATAATGCAAAGTCTTCTGTTCTTGATATTAACATATAAGCCATGTTATAGGTGAGCTGACTGTACATGGAAAACAGGCACAAAACCAGAAGTGATGATGATGATGATAATGATGACATAACAGAAATATAAATGTGTTTTCTCAGACTTTGAACTCACCTGTATGTATTGGGTGTTTTCCAGTCAAAAGAGCACTCCTTGATGGTGTACATATTGGTTGGACATAATAGTTGTTCAATATGACTCCAGAGTATGCCAAGGCATCTATATTAGGAGTAGGAATTTGTGTAGATCCATGAAATCCCACATCATTGAAGCCCTGAAAATTAATAAGCAGTTTTAATAAAGTTACTCATCACCTTTTAAAGCATCTTTCCTATCACAACCTTCTTTCTGATCGTCAGTATGGGTTCCGTCAGGGACGCTCCACTGGCAATCTTCTCACCTACCTTTCAGACCCCTGGTCATCCTCCTTTCGGGACTTTGGCGAAAGCTTTGCCATTGCACTTGACATCTCAAACGTTTTCGATTGAGTCTGGCATAAATCTTTGATTTCCAAACTGCCCTCTTACGGTTTCTATCCTTCTATCTGTGCCTTCATCTCTAGCTTCCTTTCTGGTCGTTCTATAGCTGCTGTTGTAGATGGCCATCGTTCTTCTCCCAGACCTATCAACAGTGCTGTTCCTCAGGGCTCTGTCCTATCACCAACTCTCTTTCTTTTATTCATCAATGACCTTCTAAGCTGTACATCTAACCCTATCCACTCATATGCTGATGATTCCACCCTTCACTTTTCCATTCGATTTCTGCAACGTCCATCTCAGCAGTTACTTCAGCAAACAAGGGATGAGGCTATGGCACACCTAATGTCTGACTTGGCTCATATCTCTGATTGGGGCAAAAATAATCTTGTTATTTTTAATGCATCAAAAACTTAGTTCTTACACTTATCAACCCGACAAAATCTTCCTCAGGATTACCCACTAATGTTTAATAATGTCCAGCTCAGTCCTGCATCATCCTTGAACATGCTAGGGGTCTCATTCTCTCGGGATCTGTCTTGGAAAGAACATATTACACCTCTTGTGAAATCTGCTTCCAAGAGATTAGGTGTGCTGGGCCGACTCCGAACTTTCTTTACCCCTGCACAGATGTTGACCTTGTACACGGGTTTTATTCGCCCGTGTATGGATAAAACTCTCATGTGTGGGGAGGCTCCCCACATGCAGCCCTTCTCAATAGGGTGGAGTCAAAGGCTTTTCGTCTCATTAACTCTCCTCCTCTTACTCATTCCCTTCAACTTTTGTCTCTTCGCCGCACTGTTGCTTCTTTATCTCTCTTCTATCGCTACTTCAATGGTCACTGTTCCTCTGAACTGTCTGCTTGCATCCCTCCACCTCTATGATGGGCACGTAGTGCCCTTCTAGCAACAAACTCTCATCCCTTTTCTGTCCAGCTCTCTAATGCAAGAGTTAACCGTTACTCCCAGTCCTTCATTTATGCAACTGGTCAACTCTGGAACTGTCTCCCTCTGTCTGTATTCCCTACTTCCTATGATCTCCAATCTTTCAAGCGCAGTGTGTCCAGGCATCTCGAAATGAATGGATCTTGAATTTGGCTCTCTTTTGTATTGTTTTTACTTTTTCTTGGAAGGAACAGTATGCGGGCCCTGGCCTGTGGTTCCTTCTTCCTTGCATAAAAAAAAAAAAAAACTCCCAGTCCTTCATTTATGCAACAGGTCAACTCTGGAACTGTCTCCCTCTGTCTGTATTTCCTACTTCCTACGATCTCCACTCTTTCAAACGCAGTCAGGCATCTCGAAATGAATGGATCTTGAATTTGGCTCTCTTTTGTATTGTTTTTTGTTTCTTTTCTTCGAAGGAACTGTTTTCAGGCTCAGCCTTTGGTTCCTTCTTTCTCACATTAAAAAAAAAAAAATGAGAAGTTGTTGAAGGCAGTGAAGAGTATATACGAAGGTGGTAAGGCTGCAGTGCGTGTGGATAGTGAACTGAGTGAATTTTTCTATTTGAAGGTTGGATTGAAATAAGGATGTGTCATGTCTCCATGGTTGTTCAATCTGTGTATGGATGGGGTTATGAAAGAGATACAAGGTCGGGCAGTGGATGTTGGAGTGGCCCTAGTGAGAGAGGGCAGTGTTTGGAAACTACCAGTACTGTTGTTTGCAGATGATACTGTGTTGTTAAGTGAAGACAAAGGGGAGCTGCAAGGCTTGGTGGATGAGTTTGGGATAGTGCGTAAGAAGCGGAATCTAAAGGTGAATGTAGGGAAGAATAAAGTGATGGTCTTCGAGAGAAAAGAAGTCAGTGAAAGTACAGTGAGGTTGGATGAGGAGGAAATGGAAAATGTGAGTTCGTTTAAGTACTTGGGTAGTGTGATGAGTAATATGGTAGTTTGGAGGGTGATGTGCTTGAAAGGGTACAACAGGGAAGAAAGGTTGCTGGTTCCTTGAAAGCAGTGATAAGAAACAGGGAAGTGAACATGGAAGTGAAAAAGCTACTACATGACAGTATTGTGATACCAACTATATGGAAGTGAAGCATGGACCCTGTTAGAGGGACAGAAGTCAAGCGTGAAAGCAGTGGAAATGAGTTATCTGAAAGGAGCATGTGGAGTCACATAAAGAGACACACTGACAAATGAGGAAGTGAAGGAGCATTGTGGTGTGGATGTGGATGTGATGGGAAGCATTAGGAGAAACACATTGGGGTGTTTTGGCCATGTGGAGAGGATGGAGAGTGAGAGACAGACGAGGAGAGTGTATGTGAGTGAGCTGGAAGGGGGGAGAGGGGGGAGGAGGCCAAGGATGAGATGGAGGGATGGATTGGAGAGGCACATGAGAGAGGGGGGGTGTGAGCTGGGAGCAGGGCAATGAAATGGCAGGGGACAGGGCAACATGGAGGCGATTTCTTTGTGGCCACCCCTTACGGGATTAAAGCATCTGGCAACAGACAGATAGACAGACAGACATGGTGCTTGAAGAGCAGGTGATGAAAATATGACTTATGCACCTACGAGGAAAATATCTATCTACCTATCTATATACCTAGGCTGCTTCCCCCAAGAAAAGGGAGGTAGCCGAGACAGGTCAACACACTACCAATTTATTCATCCACTCATACACATTCATTCGCATCTTAGCCCTAAAAGGAAGAAGGGACAGATCCTCACCGCACCACACCGCACGAGGGTCAACTACGCAGTGCAGTCAGTGACATCCGCAGCAGGGCCCAACAGCAAAGCTGGTTTACCCCTGCCACATCATAATGGATCCAGCCCCTTACCTGCACCTGACCTGATCAGCTGATCAGACAAAATGCAGGAGAATATCCCCTCAGGGCTGCGTCATCATTTATTCATTCACAATTTCTCTCCATTCATTTCTATCACACACAGCCACTCGTCCTTGCTCCACAGACAACCCTCTCGCATCCAACGCTCTCTTCACACTGTCCATCCATCCTATTCGTGGTCTTCCTCTCAGCCTTACACCTCTCACATCAGATCTAGTTATCTTTTTCACCAATCGCTCATTATCCATTCTCTCCATATGCCCAAACCATCGCAACACCCTCTGTTCAACTCGATCAACCATCTCCCAAACAATTCCAGTTCTCCTTCACACTTCATCATTTCTCACTCGATCCATATGCGTCACTCCACACATACTCCTCAGACACCTCATCTCCATTACATTCAAACTTTTCCTCTCTGCTACACCCATATTCCATGTTTCAGCCCCATATAATGCAGTCAGTACCACAACACCCTCATACAGCCTTCTCTTTACATCCATTCTGAGTGAACGACATCCAAACACTTTTTTCATTCCTCCCAGCACCTTTCCAACTTCATTCATTCTAAACTTCACTTCTGCATCTATTCTTCCAACCGCAGCAACATGTGACCCTAAATACTTAAAACACTCAACCTCCTCAAGCAACTCACCATTCAAAACTATATTCATCCTCCTACCATCCCTACCATCTATCATCCTCGTACACTTCATCACTTTACTCTTATTCTCATTTATTTTCAGTTTCCTCCTTTCACACACTCTTCCAAACTCCTCTACCAACTGTCTCAATCTCTCCTCTGAATCAGCCACCAGTGCAGTATCATCCGCAAACAGCAGCTGCTTCAGATTCCACTCTCTACCATCATTCACCAGACTCAGTCCTCCACCTAAAACTCTTGCATTCACCTCCCTTACAACACCATCCATATAAATATTAAACAACCAAGGCGACATCACACATCCCTGCCACAGCCCCACTCTCACGGGAAACCAATCACTCACAGTATTTCCCACTCTTACACACGCTCTACTATTTACATAAAAACTTTTCACTCCTTTTAGTAACCTGCCATCAAGCCCATTCAATCTTAAAACATTCCACAAAGCCTCCCTATCAATTCTATCATATGCTTTCTCTAAATCCATGAATGCCCAAAACACATCTTTACCTTTTGCTAAATACTTTTCACACACCTGTCTCACAGCAAACAGCTGATCCACACATCCCCTCCCTCTCCTAAAGCCACACTGCTCATCACCAATCACTCCCTCTGTACGCTCTCTAACTCTCTTAATTAACACTCTACCATACACCTTACCTACCACACTCAACAGACTTATACCTCTAAAGCTAGTACATTCATACTTATCACCCTTACCTTTATACAATGGGACCACACAAGCACTTGCCAAGTCAATTGGCACCATACCTTGCACAAAGCACACATTCAACAATCTTACTAATCAGTCAACAATAGTCGCTCCACCACATTTCAGGCATTCCACAGCGCACCCATCCATATCTGCAGCTTTCCCTGTTTTCATCTGCTTTACTGCCTCTTGCACTTCCTCCATCGTGATCAAAGATTCATTCAACTCTCCCAACACATCTATTCCTTGCACCCTTCCATCTGCCACAATCTCAGCCTCCCTTTCCTCCTCTACATTCAACAATCTTTCAAAGTACTCCGCCCATCTCTTCCTTACTGCATCCATCTCAATTAACATCCTTCCATCCTCTGCTTTTACTCGCTCCTCCTTCCCAGACTCTCCCTTTAGCACCCTTTTCACCTCCTTCCAAAACATTTTCTTATTCTCCTGAAAATTCTCAGTCATCCACCTACCCCACCTCTCATCTGCTGCCACTTTAGCATCACGTACTACCCTTCTCACCCTATTCCTCTTTTCCTTATACCTCATATGACACCTCATCCTTCCTCTGCAACCACTCTTCATATGCATGTCTCTTCTCACCTACAGCCATACTTACTTCCTCGCACCATCATTCACTTCCCTTTCTTACACCACCACCCACTCGTCTCACACCACACACCTCTTCTGCATGTCCCACCACAGCACTCTTAAACAAGTGCCATTCCTCCTCCACACTGCCACTCTCCTGATCTTTCACTGTGTAACACTGATCTCTCAATTTCTTCAGATACTCTATCATTTTCTCTCTTTTATCTAACTCACTCACTTTCAAAACCTCCCTGCCACACCTAACTCTTCTAGCTCTCACCCATCTCTTACCTACTCTCAACTTTCCCTCCACCAGGTAGTGGTCAGACATACCTCCACCCTCCCCTCTCAAAACTCTCACATCCAACAATCTTCCTATTACAATCCTGGAAACAACCACATGGTCCATCAATGCTCTGTCAACAACCCTTCCACCCTCCTGTCTCACCCATGTATACTTATAATTATCTTTCTTCTCAAACAAGGTATTCCCAATCACCATCTCTCGCTCAACACACACACCTACCATTCGTTCCCCATTTTCATTTCTTCCAGGCACACCATGCATACCAACTACACCTTCAACTGCTACATTTCCCACTCTAGCATTCAGATCCCCCATCATTACCACATTCACATTTGCTCCAAAGCTCTGCAAACACTCATCAACATCATTCCAGAAAGACTCCTTCTCTTCTTCATCCCTTTCACTACCAGGCCCATATGCACTCACAAATACCCACAACTCACGTTCAAATTTCGCTTTCACCCATATCAGTCTCGATGACACCTCTTTCCATTCAATCACACACTGCTGTACTTCCGGGCTCACTAACAAGGCCACACCTTCTCTTGCCCTTCCTCTATCAACACCTGACAATCTTCCATTTACACTTCCAAATGTAGACTCACCTTTCCCTTTCATCTTTGTTTCACTCAAAGCTAACACATCCAACTTTCTTCTCACAAACATTCTCCCAATCTCCTCCCTTTTAGCCTCAATCGTACGACAACCACGCACATTCATAGACCCAACCTTCAGGGTACGGGGATAACTCGATCCCCCATCCCTTTCTCTGGCCTGTCTCTTTTTAGGAACTAAAAAACAGAGGAGGGGGTCCCTAGTCCCCTCACCCCACCCCTTTTAGTCGCCTTTTATGACACACAGGGAATACGGTGGCGGAATTCTTCCTAACACAATCTGGCCGTAGAGTAGTAATACCACCCCATACTGTGGCCAAATTATGTCCCCCCCCCGCCACAAAAATCCCAGGATGCCTTCTACAGCGAGAGGAATAGAGTAGTGGCTGAACAGGGAGCTGTTGACAGAGGTGTTAATGAACAGTACAATGCTTTCAAGAACAATTTCCTGAAAGTTACTGATTCAGTGTGTTGATGGACAAGGGGCCCCCCAGGACATAAAGTAACATGGTGGTAGGGTGAGGGTGTAGAAGCTGTAGTTAAGAAGAGAAAGCTTTTCTGGGAATGGAAAAGGGTTGGTAACAAAGAGGAATACTTGGCTGCCAAGTGCAGGGCCAAGAAAGAGGTATACAGGGCAAAATGCGAGTCTCAGAGACTTTTATTCGATAACCTAAATACTGCAGTGTGGAAAGGAAGCATGTGATTTTTATGGTGACAGATCAGACGAAGAGGGAAAACAAGGATATCATAGGTGATCAGTGTATGAAGAATGATGAAGGAAAGATAGTGGTGGACAGTGAGGATACTGAAGACACCTGGAGAGACCAGATCCAGTGTTTGGCCCCTTGGCCTTCAACTGATGTTGCTACAGTGAGCAGGGCAACAGGCAGGATGCAGGTGAGGAAGGCAGCAGGTGTCTGGGTTGACTGCTGAAATGCTGAAAGCCTCAGGAGATACAGGAGTGTTGTTAGTTACTGATCTGATAAACAAATACAGTAATCCCTCTATTATTCGGACGTCCAATACTCGGACATACTCACTATTTGGATATTGTGGGCTGCCCAACCCCCAAAATACCAAAAAATTACAAAAAAATCGAAAATTTTTCGATTTTTGGGGACCGAATCAGTGTGAATTTCCCACCCACGCCGATCGGCTATGTTTAAACTCGTGGCGTCTGTCTGTCGGTCGCCATTACCCACTCAGTTACTGCCTCATGAACACCTCCGACAATGGCGGCCGAAGTGATTGCTTTTGTGGTGATACCCTACCTCCTACAGTGCTTGATACTGCTCTTCACCTTCTTCATCATGTGTGTGATGATGGAATTTACTGTTATGTACTGTGCAGTGAAATGATGTGATTCCAGTTATAAAAAAAAAAAAAATTGTGGAAAGTGTTGGTGATAAGTGCTGGTGATTCTCAATTGGAAAGGTGTGTCAGGTGCAAGGTCTTCCTGTCAGAGTCTGAGATGATAGAGTGGGTTATTACATCAGGAAGGCAGCTTCTTGTTCGTAAGTACCCTAACTTCATGCCTAACCTGTTTTCATCATGCTGTAAATGTGTTAAAAAATTACCAAAAATGTTAATCATAATTTCCTGCTTGTAATTTAATTTTTTCATGCATGGTTCTTAAGTGCACTAGCTAGGAAAAAGGTGGGAGCCAGTGAATTTCATATTCGGTCATAACCTAACCTAACCTATCCTATGCTTACCAAAAAGATTTTCATGCCTAACCTGTTTTCATCATGCTGTAAATGTGTTTAAAGATTACCAAAAATGTTAATCATAATTTCCTTCTTGCAATTTAATTTTCCCATGCATGGTTCTTAAGTAAAACTGCTAGAAAAAAGGTGGAAGCAGTTAATTTCATGTCCGGTCCTAACCTAACCTAACCTATGGTTACCATAAAGATTTTCATGCCTAACCTGTTTTCATCATGCTGTTAATGTGTTCAGAAATTACCCTAAATGTTAATCATAATTTCCTGCTTGCAGTTTAATTTTCCCATGCATGGTTCTTAAGTAAAACAGCCAGAAAAAATGTGGAAGATGTGAATTTCATGTCCGGTCATAACCTACCCTAACCTATGGTTACCATAAAGATTTTCATGCCTAACCTGTTTTCATCATGCTGTAAATGTGTTAAAAGATTACCAAAAATGTTAATCATAATTTCCTGCTTGCAATTTAATTTTCCCATGCATGGTTCTTAAGTAAAACAGCTAGAGAAAAGGTGGAAGATGTGAATTTCATGTCCAGTCCTAACCTAACCTAACCTATGGTTACCATAAAGATTTTCATGCCTAACCTGTTTTCATCATGCTGTTAATGTGTTAAGAAATTGCCCTAAATGTTAATCATAATTTCCTGCTTGCAATTAATTTTCCCATGCATGG
>JAGKTI010014921.1:0-21099 GCA_018397915.1 Birgus latro | reverse complement strand
GAGGAGCATGTGGAGTCACATGGAGAGACAGACTAAGAAATGAGGAAGTGAAGGAGCGTTGTGGTGTGGTTGAGGACGTGATGGCAAGCGTTAGGAGAAACAGGTTAAGGTGGTTTGGGCATGTGGAGAGGATGGAGAGTGAAAGACTAACGAGGAGAGTGTATGTGAGTGAGGTGGAGGGGGCGAGAGGGCGGGGGAGGCCAAGGATGAGATGGAGGGATAGAGTGGAGAGGTATATGGGAGAGGGGTGTGTGAGTTGGGAGCGTGGTAGTGAAATGGCAGGGGACAGAGTGACATGGAGGCGATTTGTTTGTGGCCACCCCGTTCGTGATTAAGGCGTCTGGCAATAGATAGATAGATAGTGATGTTCACGCAGGTGAGGAGACTGTAGCAACAGTCGAGCAGGGCAGTACTCCCAAGGAGGATGGAAAGCTGATGACAGGGAGAGCTGGAGCTCCCGTTTCATCAGCCCTCAGGACTTGTTCCTGACCATCCCCCTTTGCTGAACTTTTTCAGTGTCTCAGTAACACAGAGAGTAGACCAGAATGCTCTCCAATACAAGTTTCTCTAACTGTCAACACCAAACTACATACACGCTACACATTACACTTCCTTTTCAAAATTCTTTTAAAAATGGCTACTAAAAATCGTGCCTCAGAGTCCCCAGGGGGGAGGGACCATAAATGCCCCCACCATCCGCCCCTCTCCCAGTGACGGCTCTCGGAGCTGCCTGGAACCACTATCTGACTCACTCCTTCTTCATTTCTGTAACATTCGCGGCCTTTCCTCTAACTTTCGCTCTGTTGAGCACCACCTCTTCTCCTCTAAACCTCACCTTCTCTTTCTTTCTGAGACTCAGCTGTCTGAGACAACTGACAGCAAACCCTTTTCTGTATCCTCCTACTTTCTCTATTCTCATTTCAAAGACAAAGGTGGCTGTTGTGTATATGTACGCAATGATCTATCTTGCTCTCGTGTTCCTCAACTTGATTCTTCTGAATTCTCTACTCTCTGGCTTCGGCTCTCCTGTCATTCTCTGACTAAATATATCTGTGCTGTTTACTTATCTTCTAATTCTACTGACTATCAAAAATTCTTTGACTATCTTACTTCTACGATGGAACACATTCTATCCATTTCTCCTTTCTCTGAAATCTCCATTCTAGGAGATTTCAATGTTCACCAGCACCTTTGGCTCTCCTCTCCTTTCACTGATCCACCTGGTGAACAAGCCTACATCTTTTCTATCCTTAATGACCTACAGCAGCTTGTACAGCACCCTACCCGTATCTCTGACCGCCTTGGAGAGAGTTCCAACATACCTGACCTTTTCCTAACAACTAATCCTTCTGCTTACACTGTTAATCTTTTCTCTCCGTTGGGCTCCTCCGATCATAACCTTATTACCTTAACCTGTCCAATCGCTCCAGTACAGCCTGTGGACCCTCCAAAGAAGCGCCGCCTGTGGCACTTTGGAGCTGCAGATTGGGAGGCCCTCAGGCAGTACTTCTTTGATTTTCCTTGAATGATTATTGCTTCCACGGCCAGGAGCGTCTGAGTGTGTCCTGCGCATTACGGAGATTATTCTCTCGGGCATGGAAGCATACATTCCTTTTTCATATCCTCTGACTAATGCAAGAAAGCCTTGGTTTAATCACGCTTGTTCTAATGCTGTCCGCAACAGAGAAAGGGCCTTTAAAAGTTACCGGAGCCAACCCACTCCTGAATGACATCTTTTTTATATTTCTGCCCGGAATCGTGCTAAGTCTGTTCTTCGCTCTGCTAAAAATACAGTAAGACCTCAGTATAACGGACTAATTGGGGCTCAGGCCAGTCCGAAATATGTGATTTTCCGATAAAAGCGACATCTGGACTTACCCCTGCTAATCCGGACTTTTTCCAATATATCAGACATTAGTCCGGATTGCAACAGTAATTTCACCACCATTGCAGTACTGTACTGTGTTATACCTTCACTACATTAATTAAATGGTATAATAATACTGTACTGTGCACTGAAAAACGTGTCTTTTACTGGTCTTATTGTGGTGAACATAGCTGATGTTGTCAGGCAGTCTGGACTGCTTTCTGGCTATATCGGACTTTTTCCGATATATAGGAGTTTAGTCTGGTAGCTCCTCGAGTTCGATAAAAGCGAATTCCGGTCTACTGAAGTCCGTTATATCGAGGTTTTACTGTAATTTCATCCGTGCTAAATGTTCCCAACTCTCCAACTCAAATTCTTCTCGCTCCTTTTGGCACCTTGCCAAAAACCTTTCTAACAACTTTACCTCATCATCCTTCCCTCCTCTTTTCTACTCTGATGGCTCTGTAGCTATTTCTTCTACTGATCAAGCAGATCTCTTCGCTCAGACTTTCTCCTCCAATTCTAACTTACACGATTCCGGTGCTGTTCCTCCATCACTTCCCCCCTCAGACTTCCTCATGACTAGCATTAAAATTTCTTCAGCTGATGTATTTTCTGCCATCAATGGCCTCAATACTAACAAGGCATATGGGCCACATGGAGGCCCTCCTGTTGTCCTCAAAAACTGTGCTTCTGTGCTTACACCCTGCCTAGGTAAACTCTTTCGCCTTTGTCTATCAACTTGTACCTTTCCTTCTTGCTGGAAGTTTGCTCTCATTCGCCAGTCCCAACGAAGGGTGACCATTCCCAACCCTCCAACTATCGTCCAATTGCTTTAACATCCTATGTCTCAAAAGTTTTCGAGTCAATTCTTAACAGAAAAATCTTAAAGCATCTTTCCTGTCACAACCTTCTTTCTGATCGTCAGTATGGGTTCCGTCACGGACACTCCACTGGCAATCTTCTCTCCTACCTTTCAGACTCCTCGTCATCCTCCTTTCGGGAGTTTGGCAAAAGCTTCGTCACTGCACTTGACATCGCAAAGGCTTTCGATCGAGTCTGGCATAAATCTTTAATTTCCAAACTGCCCTCCTACGGTTTCTATCCTTCTATCTGTGCCTTCATCTCTAGCTTCCTTTCTGGTAGTTCTATAGCCGCTGTTGTAGATGGCCATCGTTCTTCTCCTACACCTATCAACAGTGGTGTTCCTCAGGGCTCTGTCCTATCACCAACTCTCTTCCTTTTATTCACCAATGACCTTCTAAGCTGTACACCTAACCCTATCCACTCATATGCTGATGATTCCACCCTTCACCTTTCCATTCGGTTCCCGCAACGTCCATCTCAGCAGTCACTTCAACAAACAAGGGATGAGGCTATGGCACACTTAATGTCTGACTTGGCTTGTATCTCTGATTGGGGTAAAAATAATCTTTGTTATTTTTAACGCATCAAAGACTCAGTTCTTACACTTATCAACCCGACAAAATCTTCCTCAAGATTACCCACTAATGTTTAATAATGTCCAGCTCAGTCCTGCATCATCCTTGAACATGCTTGGGGTTTCATTCTCTCAGGATTTATCTTGGAAAGAACATATTACACCTCTTGTGAAATCTGCTTCCAAGAGATTAGGTGTGCTAAACCAAATACGAACTTTCTTTACCCCTGCACAGTTGTTGACCTGTACATGGGTTTTATTCGCACCTGTATGGAGTACAACTCTCATGTGTGGGGAGGCTCCCCACATGCAGCTCTTCTCAATAGGGTGGAGTCAAAGGCTTTTTGTCTCATTAACTCTCCTCCCCTTACTGATTCCCTTCAACCTTTGTCTCTTCGCCGCACTGTTGCATCTTTATCTCTCTTCTATCACTACTTCAACGGTCACTGTTCCTCTGAACTGTCTGCTTCCATCGCTCCACCTCTACGACAGGCACGTAGTACCTGTCTAGCAACAAACTCTCATCCCTTTTCTGTCCAACTCTCTAATGCAAGAGTTAACCGTTACTCCCAGTCCTTCATTTATGCAACTGGTCAACTCTGGAACTGTCTTCCTCTGTCAGTATTCCCTACTTCCCATGACCTCCAGTCTTTCAAACGAGGTGTATCCAGACATCTCGAAATGAACAGATCTTGAATTTGGCTTTCTTTTGTACTGTTTTTGTTTTTTCTTGGAAGGAACAGTATGTGGGCCCATGACCTTTGGTTCCTTCTTCCTTGCATGAAAAAAAAAAAATGTGATTACATATCAATCAGCCCTTGACCCATTAATAATCTCAATAACTCACTCATTAAACACCCGTGTCCTCCTTGTCCCCCCCTCCCCCCCACCAACCATGTCTCATCACTGCCTCCTATCCCCCAGTCTCCTTCCCCCTCGTCCCACTTGACTGTGCCATCTGTTGGATCACACATGAACCAGATCCAGAGGCTTCACTGACACTATATCTGTGGTTTCAGGTTTAGCACAGAACAAGGCGAGGGGCGTTGATTTTGTCGGGCGCATTACCTGTGGAGTTTGTTTTCTCTTCTGAGACATCATGGGGTACAGTACATGAATGGCACGAAAGTCTCACCTGCCAAAGGACAGCTTGCCATGTCTGATGATGGAGGAGGGCTCCATGGGCAGCAATGGTAGAAAAGAGGGTCTGGCCTGCTGATTTGCGAACTGCTGGCCTTGAGTCCACACAAAGGTCGCCTAAAAGCCAGATAAATGAGTAGGACTGTGTTAAGGTATTATTTAACTACTTCAAAATAAGTATAAATAAGCAAATTGATAAAAGTACCTGTATTGTGAGATGTTTGCATTTTATTCATGTTGTGCTTACTGGTCAGGCAAAAGTAACAGTACTGCAAACACTCTGCTTCCAAAGAACTTCAACAACATACAGTAAAGGATAAATTATGTATCTCTAAGGCTAACCCTTATTTACAAATAATTTCTTACTGGTGGGCATAAGGAAACACTTATATACTGGATGAAAGCCCTACCAAGCCTTGCATAAAGGCACATCCAAAGCTTGTCAAATGGTGGCATGTTGGGGACACCAGGGAAGTCAGGAAACACTTGGCTGTCTGAAGTGAGAGATGCCCGCAATTTCTCCTGGTTCTGGTAGAAGTAGTCTGAGATATTCCACTGGAAAAATATGGGAGGCAATCAGTTATAAATTACAATGATATTGTAAAAACACATATATACCTATAACAAAAAGTACTATGTGATATGAGGCTAAGTTCTTAAACACAGTGTGTCAAATTTTGATAAATAAGTACAATAGAAAGTATGCAGTGGCTGTGAGGCTAACTATACATATGTTGAGAAAAATCAAATTCATAAATGACAATGATTTTTCACTGAATCTCTCCTCCACATGGGCACACCCTAGGATAAGCATCAAGCCACTTGCTCCACTTCCACTTCCTCAAAGACAATACAACTTTAATCATCATCAGCATCATCATCATCTAGACCTCCTTTCCCACCCTAGGGTAGGGCGAGCACTAGCAACATCCAGTCAGTCTAAGATTGCCCAATCCAATGGGCCACGCTCTCACTCACTCATCATTCAAGTCCCCGAAATCCTGGCTCTATCTGATACGCCAAAAACATTCACCACATTCTGTAGCTTCACACAAATGTATCTGACAAAGTCAAAACAACCTTAGTAATAATAATCTGGCCTTTTGTTTCTCAAAGGCACCAGTTCTTACTTCACTAGCACTCGACACACACATATACATTATTGTTACAATTACAAGAAATGTGACATCTCTCATATACAATACAAATTTTATCAGTAAAAAAATATGAAAGTGGTAATAATTAAACCCTATAATCATCCGCCATATTACCTCTCTCCAGGTCGTAGCATTTTGAAAAAAGACAGGCTTTCAGCTGTCTCTTAAAGGATTCAACAGAAGAGAGTTGCCTCATGGACAATGGCAATCTATTATATAATCTATGGGCTCTATACACAAAAAAGAATGATCAGAGAGAGATGACTGGTGAATGGCTCCAGGCTCGTCAAGACACAAGGAATCATCTTCACTCTGTAACGTCACACTTGGGTGTGTCGATGGGAGTTTTAACAATTCAGCATGGTACTTCAGTTCACTGAACTTAAGAACCTTGAATGCAATAAGACACACTTTAAATTCAATTCTCGCATTTCCTGGTAAATGATGCAGCTCAATTAAGAATGGGGTAGTTGAGATTCTTAGGGGAGACCAAAGATAAGCCGTGCTGCCCTAGTCAACACAGACTGAACTTTGTTAATATATTATTTGGAAGACCAATCCACAGTGAATTACAATAATCAACACGAGACAAGATCACTGCATGGACCAATGTTAAGAGGTAACGTCTATTCAGGAATTTTCTCACAGAGCACAGACTCTGATATGCAATTTACACTCTCTGACAACTTGATTAATATGTTCCTTGTAATTTAACTTTGAATTAAAATAAACAACCAGATTTCAAACAGAACTGACTGGATGAAGCTGTGACACGCCAATGTTCAAAGCCAGGGCATTATCAGTGTCGTCACCCCTCTGTTTCCTCTGATAATGATGATCTCAGTTTTACCATCATTCAGCTTAAGTTTTCTCCCTGCCATCCAAATCCTAATATCAGACATCAGAGATTCAAGCTTAGTCTTGGTATCATTGATATCTGACATTTTAACATACAGCTGACTGTCTTCAGAATCAAAATGACAGGACATGTCGTGAGCATCAAGTAAAGACAATAAACTACTCATGTAGACTGTATATAGAATTGGACCCAACACTGATCCTTGAGAGACTATGAACAGAAGGAGAGCAGATTCAGAGCTAAGATAATCAACAACCAATCTCTCGAACAGATAAGACTTACAAGTAGCAAAAGAGCACTATTACGAACACCGTAAAAATACAGATCATCCAACAATAGTTTATGATGTATTGTATCAAAAGCTGCAGACAGATCCAACAGAACTTAGAGAGAGGACATCCAACTACAGCTGCTTGCCATTAAGTCACTATGAATCCTTGTTAATGCAGTTTTAGGTGAATGGTATTTTCTGTATGCTGATTGAACAACAGGAACAACTCTGTTATGTTCCAGTAGTGGTAAGGATTGATCAAGTATGGCCCACTCAATAATCTTGGATAAAAAAGACAAGTTAGAGACGAGACAATAATCTGTCATGCTCTCGACATCAAGGCCACCATTCTTGATTAGGGGCCCAAGCAAGGCACGTTTCTCAGACAGCACAAAATTACTTTCTGAGAAACATCTATTTATTATGTTGCAGATAAAGTCTGCTGCATGCTCGTACAAATCAGGCAGTTGTGATATGTTACACGGACTGAGTGGGTAAAATGTTTTGTTATGTTCTCTGATGTAACATTTGACTTTATTTAGATCCAGTGGGTGAAATGTTGAAAGAAAATGACCTCCTGTGCACCGTGATTGGAAGTCAACTGAGTACACTTCACTAGAAGAACTGTTGTCTAAATCATTTCTTATGCAAGATGTCTTAACTGTAAAAACTGAAGCAAAATCAGAAGCGAACTGGGCATCAGATACAGAAGTTGGTTTAACAATTACATTCCTCCAACCAACCAAATTGTTCACAACTGCAGAGTTTTCTTTTATCACCACCACATGAATCAACTTTATTTTGATAATACCTTGCTTTTTGGGCTTGTACAGTGTGAACAACTGCTCTTCTCGCAAAAACATAATGTAGAGTTAATCCGGTCTGTTGTAAGTGCCACTCAAGTTCTGCCTTTCTACACTGTCTATGCTAAGAATTAATTGAAGGACCATACCATGGAGAATTATCACGTACAATGATTATTTCTACCACCTTAGGACAATAATGATCAAAAACTGACCTACGCTCATTGTTATATATATCAACCAAATCATCAGAAGAAAGATTTGTAGAATCAATGCAGTTTAAACGTTGATCAATTTCACGACACATCAAATGGTGGTCAACGTTTCTGTAACTTCTGAACCTGATGACCTTTTTATAGGAAGACAGTTTGGTGGTATCAAAACTAAAAGTGATCAAAACATGGTCAGAGATGAGGAGGTCAACTGAGTCAACCTCAACATCAGATACGTGCCTGCGACCAACAGGGGACAAGATCAAGTCAAGGACATGCCCTGAAACATGAGTTGGATCAGTCACATGATTGAAAAAGTATTCTGGGTGATCAACTTGACGAATTCTGAAAAAAATGGTTTTGGCTGCGGACTGTCAACCCAATAACCGAAATCACCACAAACAAACAGTCCTCCAGATTTAAGAGAAAACACATCAGGAAACTGTCCAAACTCCTCCATAAAACCTCCATCTGTGCCCAGATGACCTGGTCGATAGACATTTACAATTCTAATAGTACAGTATTTTCATGGAAATTTATTAAGGCTTCCATGAATTCAAATGAAGATGGGGTCAGGTCAGGGTCTATGGGAGAAACATTTGCAAGTGCTGCCGAGCAGATGTGAGCTACACCTCCTCCTGGATAGTCAGTACCAGGCCAGGGAATACTTATAATAGAAAGCATCTTTGGCAAAGCACTATGAAAATACTAATACAGTACATCCTTCAACTTTGCGAACTTTAACTTTGCGAATCACCAATTTTGCGAGGTACAGTGCTTCCTCCAGTTTTGCGAGAATATGGTCGACAAAAAACCTCGCAAAATCGAAATTCGCAAAGTTTAAACAATTAAATATATGCAATAAAGGTAAATTGGTCAACATTACCCCAAGGTAAGCACTTTTTCTCACTCTTTCTCTCGACTCTACCTCTTAATTTTATAATGATAAATGAAACAAACATGGACTGATGTATTGTACAGTAATATTATTATGAAAACATCATAGGTAAGAAACATAAAAATGAAAAAAAATGCATATTTACACTGAGTGAAGACTGGCGTGGTATACGGGACTGGTGGCGGGGCAAGGCTTGGGTGCGACTACTGTGGTGTAAACAAATGTGGCGGGGCGGCAGAACACCGAACTAGAAGGCACAGTACGCCCAGCGAACCACGACGTCACTACTCCGCGTGGCAAAGTAGTGCGGGAAGACGACTTTCCCACCACTCGACCTCGCAAAGTGTGTGATTGCTCGCAAAGTTCATAAATGTTAAAAAATAAATGACTTGGAACTACCTCGCAAAACTGGTGATTCGCAAAGTTAAAGTTCGCAAAGTTGAAGGATGTACTGTAGTTCCAAGTCATTTATTTTTTAACATTTATGAACTTTGCGAGCGATCACACACTTTGCGAGGTCGAGTGGAGGTAAAGTCGTCTTCCCGCACTACTTTGCCACGCGGAGTAGTGACGTCGTGGTTCGCTGGGCGTACTGTGCCTCCTAGTTCGGTGTTCTGCTGCCCCGCCACGTTTGTTTACACCACAGTAGTCGCACCCAAGCCTTGCCCTGCCACCAGTCCCGTACACACGCCAGTCTTCACATCAGTGTAAATATGCATTTTTTTCTTTTTTATGTTTCTTACCTATGATGTTTTCATAATAATATTACTGTACAATACATCAGTCCATGTTTGTTTCATTTATCATCATAAAATTAAAAGGTAGAGTCGAGAGAAAGAGTGGGAAAAAGTGCTTACCTTGGGGTGATGTCGACCAATTTACCTTTATTGCATATATTTAATTGTTTAAACTTTGCGAATTTCGATTTTGCGAGGTTTTTTGTCGACCATATTCTCGCAAAATTGGAGGAAGCACTGTATATGACTCATACAACCAGGTTTCAGTCAAGCACATAAATTCAAGCTCATGCTGATTTAGAGCTTCATTATTATGGTCTGTCTTTTTATGGATGGAAGAAATATTTAAAAGACCCAACCTTATTTGGTTCAAAAGAGACATAGTCAGATTTTTGACTGGTCGAAACCGGTGCTTTCAATCAAAGGTGCCGGACCATCCGATGCTAAAAAATTGGTGGAGTGCCTGTACTTATAACTGAATGAAAGCACCAGTTTCAATCAATTCTATGAGAAATCATAACTGGACAGTCTCTACTAGATGCAACCATCTGTGAATTAGAAATAGCTTCTTGATGTCTTAAGGAAAAACAGTTGATGCATTTTGTGGAAATTATTACAATCCGTGGATTTATGGGCTCCAGGACAAAAAACACATTTAGGTTCATCAATTTTCTGGAACACCTCTCAGATGCATGACCAAAACCCAGACAGTAATGACACTGTGTAATTCAGAATCTGTCAAAAGCACAGCATCATGTGAGATCCACATAGACATAGTTGCCATACTCTACAATGGAGGATCTCACCTCTGGCAACATCTTCAAGATAGGTGTTTTAGTGTCATTCCTTGTTTTTGTGAAGAGAAGGTTGAAGGTACAACCTCAATCAACAAGCATCTTAATACTGTATTACTGTTTTTATTCAGAATATTTGGGATGACGTCAGAGTCACCCAAGGAAGAAGAAAGGCCCATCATGGTCAATTCTGGCCCTGAACCATTGCATTTATTCCCACTTATTGCTTTACTCGGTTACTGAGGGGTATCGTTACTGCAGTAGTTAGGCACACCAATTAACTATGATCAAAAAGGTTTGACTGTAGTGAAAAAGACCAGTGTTTATGCTTTGAAATGACACTTGCATCTTTCTTGGAAGCCATAACTAGGGTTATATGTAGGCAGAATAGGCTACAAATCAGACATAATACTGTACAAGGCACTCCAAGACATGCATGTAAGCAATCCTGATGGGCACATACTACACTCATCATCATCTTTGGCCGCCAGGCAAACTGGTCTGGCGGGCACAGAAATTTCAAGTGTCTTCTTGTGATTCCGTCCAGATTAAAAGAGGTGCCGGACCATCTGATGCTAGAGAATTGGTGGTGTGACTGTACTTATAAATGAATGAAAAATACCCCAGGCAGGAGCAACAAAAATTTGTTAATGACTCACCATAAGCCCAATGGCAGTAAGAGATATGTTGAGTTCTTGTGTCTGGGAGCCAAATTTTGCAGCAGTATCAACAGTGAGTGGTAAACAGGCCCAAGGCATCAATGGCAAGAAATCTGTCACCACCAGCTGCAAGCACTGAAATGCCAGTCTAACCAGGTGTTCACTGTGGGTGAAAGAAGGGAGTATGTATTGAATAAACACAGTCCTGATAAGATGCAATATCCAATCCACAGACACGTGGAACTTGTATGTATCAGGCAACCAGCTCCACAAGGCGAGATACTGTATTACTGCCTAACTCATGCCACGGTATAAAATACTGCATCAAACAATTAAAAGAAAATGTGTAAAAAAAGATTTTGTCCCAAATTTTTCTTGCTGTCATCCCCTAATGATCTTCCAAAACCTGCCTTAATATCCCCAGCACCAAACACTAATAAACACACCTACTGTACTACTTACATAAGCTGTGAAAGTGCTAAGAAAACAAGAAAATGCACTTGCTCTTGAAGGAAAGTGCAAAAATCTTCTTCGTTTAAACCCCTTGCACAAACTGTCACAACACTAACAGCTGATTAGCTGATCAGGTGTTCGGCATGTAATATTCATACATGACTTAAGCATGAGAAGTTTCAAATTTACAAGGCCATAAATTGATAGGAACGTTAATCCACTAGTTATGAGTACAGTGATATGAGAGAAATGGTTCACCTAAATCACTTTCTGTGAAAAATTTCTATGAGAATGAATGGACAATGTCGATTTGAAAGAAAGCCACTTGGAATTTGTGAAAGAGTTTGGTAGCTGGGGGGCATGCTGAGTGTGGGAGGAGCAGGAGCTAGTTCCACTGCTATAATGAGTGGATGAAAGCAGCTTAGGAAACTGCCTCTTCTGACTATGAAGGAGCACTCCTTTCCTTTCATACTACTGGTACTTTCTAAACAAGTGTGAAAATTCTAATGCTGCATGGCAGTGAGACTTAACCTGCAAGAAAAGAGGATAAATGTTAACTGGCATGCAGGACAAATCTAGACTGGAATGCACAGAAATGAGAATGCTGAGGTGGATGAACAGGGTATCATTAATTGACAGAAAAGAGAAATATGTGCTGTAAAGAGATATTTGGCATGAGAATTATTAAAGAAGCACTGTACTGTAATGTGAACCGGTAGGTTAAGATGGTTTTAACATGGTAAACGGATGGAGAGAAGGGGACAGGCTGACAGCCAAAGGTTTGGTTAATCTTAAGAAATGCCCTGGACTACATTAACCTACGTAGGATAAGCAGCACCAGTGTTGCAATGAACAGCATTTTCATTATGTCCAGACATTTCGACCTATTCATCTATGTCATCTTCAGTGGATCTAAAAAGATAAAAATGACCTTTAAGGTAATTAAATGCATAAAAGAACTATTTGAGCTTGAGCTCATCATACTTATAAAAAACAAAAAATGTAGTGTTAAATTACAGCGGGGACTTAGCTGTACAATATATTCGGAGGGACAGCAGACTGACAATTGTTTAGGGCAAGTCTTCATTTACAAATATGAATGGATTCTAGTATTTTTAGTTTCTGACTGGTACATATGTCTATTATAAGGAATTTCTTGGGATCAACAGAAGTATTACAATGATATGAATGTTCCCTTATCGCTGAGTGCGGAGGGTCACTCAAAGGGATACCTGACCTGCTCAACTGACCTCTATGCTCATCAACCCTTAGCTTGGAAGCTCATATTGTGCTTCCAATATACCCTATATGGCATTTTTTTTTTTTTTACGTGTCCAACTCTGGGCAAACGCTTCAGGGCCTATTCCCAAGGCCCAGTAGTCCTCCTACATCTCCACATGTCACCTAAGGCACTTATATTCATAAATGACTCACGAGCAGAGGGCAGTCAATAGTCTGTCTTTGTAATGAAAAAATGACTGAATCTTAAAATCATTTTTTTATCTATCTATATATCTATCTATAGCCCGACGCCCTAATCCCGTAAAGGATGGCCGCAGACAAAACACCTCCAAGTCGCTCTGTCACCCATCATTTGCCTACCCTCCCCCCAGCTCACTCCCCTCTCCCTCATATACCTCTCAACTCCATCCCTCCACCTAATTCTCGGCCTTCCCCTCCCTCTCCCTCCCTCCAACTCACATGCATACACCCTCTTAGTCAGTCTTTCATTCTCCATTCTCTCCACATGTCCAAACCACCTCAGTGTATTTCTCTTAATCTTCTCAGCCACATCCACATCCATCCCACAACGTTCCTTCACTTCTTCATTCGTCAACCTGTCCCTCCATGTCACTCCACATGCTCCTCTCCAGTAACACATTTCCACTGCTCTCACTCTTGACTTGTTACTCTCTAGCAAGGTCCATGCCTCGCTTCCATACGTCAGGGTAGGGATCATGATACTATCATGCAGTGACTTCTTGACTTCCATACTCACCTCCCGATTTCTCTTCACTGCTTTCAATGAACCAACAACCTTCCTTCCCTGCTGTACCCCTTCAAGTATTTCATCCCCAAAACTTCCATCCTTACTCATCACACTGCCCAAGTACTTGAATGCACTCACATTCTCCATATCCTCACCATCCAACCTCACTGTGCATTCTGTGACATCATTCCTCTCAAACACCATAACTTTACTCTTGTTCACATTGACTTTCAGATTCCTCTTCTTACACACTGTCCCAAATTCATTCACCAAACCTTGCAACTCCCCTTCATCTTCACTCAACAATACTGTATCATCAGCAAACAACACACGAATCTTCCACATCTCGCCCTCATTCATTAGAACCAATCCCATGTCCACTGCCCTACGTTGCACCTCCTTTACAACCCCATCCATGTATATATTAAACAGTCATGGAGACAACACTCAACCCTGTTTCAGTCCCACTCTCAGATCAAAGATCTCACTTAGCTCACCATCCACTCTCACAGTAGCCCTAGCTCCTTCGTACATGCTCTTCACAGCACTCAACAATTTCCCCTCCACTCCATATATTCTTAATACCTTCCACATACCTTGCCTATCTATTCTGTCATAAGCCTTCTCCAAGTCCATGAAGGCAGCATACACTTTCTTTCCTTTCTCTAGATACTTCACTAAACATCTTAGAACAAATATCTGATCTACACACCCTTTTCCCTTCCTAAATCCCACTTGTTCGTCTCCAACTAATTCCTCTGGTATATGTCTAACCCTATCAATAGGTATTCTACCATATATTTTTCCTGTCACACTAAGAAGGCAAATACCCCTATGATTACCACATACTTCTCTCTCCCCTTTTCCTTTATATAAAGGAACAATTATAACTGATTTCCAGTCCTCTGGAACCCTTCCCTCTTCCCAAGCCAACCTAAACAACTTCCATATCCATTCTACAACAATCTCACCCCCATACTTCAACATTTCACCACACACTCCATCAATTCCTGGGGCCTTTCCCATCTTGATCTTCTTCAATGCTTCCACTACTTCCTCCCTACTGATCTCTTCCTCCCTCCTCTCACCATTTCTTCTCCCAGCCATTCCCCAACCACTTATACTTGCTCTGCTCTCACTCTCTACATTCAACAAATCCTCAAAGTACTTCTTCCATCTCCTCAATTTCTCTCTCTTCTCCACCAGCAATCTATTATCTCCATCTTTCACTCCCCTACTATTTCCCCTTTCACACTGTCTTACTTTCTTTACCTCCTTCCAAAATAATTTCTTACTCTCCCTCCATTTTACACTAAGATTCCTCCCAAACTCCTCAACCATTTTCTTCTTACTCTCCTTCACCAATCTCTTCACCTCTCTTCTCCACCTCACATATACCTCTGTCTTCTTTCTCTCATCTTCTCCCTTACCTCTGCTTGCTAGCCATTCACTATATGCCTTCTTCTTTTGTTCCAAAGCTCATTTCATCTCATCATTCCACCATGCTGTCCCTAGCACACCCTGCATCTCCTCCTCACTCCACAAACCTCCTCACACGCTGCGCCTACCTCTTCCGTGAAAATCTTACATATATATTCCACCCCTTCCATCTGCTCTAACTCATACCTCCCTAATCTTTCTTCTACTATTCTCTTATACTCTGCCATTTTCTCACCATCTTGTAACTTCTCCACTCTTCTCACAGGAGCTATTTCCTCCTGTCTTCCCCTTGGTCTCTTCACCCACTTTCTTTGCAGCCTCACCTTGGCCATCACTAAGTGATGGTCAGAGATTCCACTCCCCCACCCTCCCCACACTCTTGCATCCAACACTTGTCTTCTCATTCGCTCATCCACACACATGTAATCTATCATTGCCTTCCGTTCTACAAGTTCACCATCCATCCTCCTCAAGACTCTCCATGTATACCTGTGGATCATCTTGTGCCGAGAGTAGATGTTGGCTATTGCCAACCCCTTACCAGCACAGATGTCCACCAAGGCACTACCATTCCCATCCATCTCAGCTGGCACACCCCACTGACCAACCACTCATACAGGACCTGGATCGGTGGCGTCTTCGTTGTGGGTCTACCCCCCCAGAGGCTGTCGAAGAGAAGAGAAGGACAGCATGGGGGCCAAACCACTGCAACCCCCCCCCGGGGCCCCTCACAGGGCCCGAGAACCTAGGATTGGCTTCGGTCGCCAAGGCGACAGCACTGCACACAAACACCTATGCCAACAACACTTTATACACTCCTTGAGAGCTCTGTGGGAAAGCCCGGTCTCTGCCATGGCCTTCCTTAGGGACTTGGGGCTGTTCGGCCAGACTGCCTAGGGAACAACTACTACTACTACTATTACCACTCATACATTCCCAACTGTATCATTCATGTCTCCAATCAAAAACACTCTCTCGTTCCTCTCAAACTTGTCCATACATACTTCTACACTTGCCCAAAACTCATCTTTCACTCTTGACACTCTTATGAATCTTAAAATCATTCTTATAAAAATGACCTTAAAGGTCGAAATGTCTGTTCATTGCAACATTGGCACTGCTTTTTCTACATAAGTTGCAGTTCCTTCAGAACAAGCGTGTCTCAATAATAAGTAACTTTGTTTCAGACCACTAAGCACTTCAGGGACTCCCCGCCCCCCACATTATTGCAACGAACACTGTAAATTTCCATGCCATGCTGCCATAGATTGATCATTGCCTTTGGATTTTTATTCTTCTGGCCTACAACTGTTAATTAGGGCCAGGCATACATGCCTTCAAAAAACAGATATCCTCTTATCCACTAGCATGGATTATTACAGCTTGCATTTTCAATCGCCTGTCCTTATCGATGAAGATAGAGATCTATGCACTATACAGTATAACATGTGGAAAACTGACTTTCTGCTGTTTACTCTTACTCAAACATGTGACTGAAAAGTATATCCATCCATCATCCAATCCTAGGTCGCCCCATAAGGAGCATAGGAACCGGGGGCTAGGCAAGTTGGTCCTGACATTTCAGATGAGAGTGACCAGCCTCACTCATCTGTGAGTGGCATTACATGAGGAATAAACCCCAACCACCTCTTGGATACAAACCTACACTGGCTCAATCCAACTGCAGCACCTTAATTACCCACAAAACCACCAGATGCCATAATTTGGTTATATGATAAGTATAAAGAAGATAAAAAATAAATCAACAGATGCATCTAATAAAGATCATATCTCAGTGATATTTTTCTTTCCTCGTCCTTCTGCCTACGGGTGACTTTACACTCCCTCTTCTGTCTTTCTTTGCTTCATTCTTTCCTCTTCCTTCTGCCTGTGGGTGACTCTACACTGAGTGACAAGCTAAATAGTTTCCTGTACACCAGGAAACCATTTACTATGCTGGGTGGTAACCATATAACCAAATTTTGGCACCTGGTGGTTCAGTGGGTAATTACGGCGCTCCAATAGGATTGAACCGGTGAAGGTTTATATCCATGGGATGGTTGGGGTTTATTGCTCACACAATGCCACTCAGGGATGAGTGAGGCTGGTCACTCTCATCTTAAATGTCGGGACCAACTTGCTTAGCCCCGGGCTCCTATGCTCCTCATGGAGCAACATAGGATTGGATGACGGATAGATGGATGGACCAATAAATTCTCTTAATTCACATTTTGGCAATGTTTTGAAAATCTTCAGCCTCTCAGACCCAAAGCTGTCTGAAGAGGAACGTACTAACATCACATAGAAAAAAGGCTCAGATATGCCTAACAAAAGAAAGACATACTTAACCCGCCGAGTCCCATCGACGTACGATGCACATCGCTACTTTTTTCCGCGGGCAGACCCAACGACGTACATCGTACGTCACGCAATTGCAAGGCCCATTGTGTGCACATTTTTCAACATTCGTGGGTGATTTTTGGTAGGCATATGTGGGAGATCTTCCTCTACCTGCTGTCAAGCGGGGATACTGCCTGGCTCCTCCTAACCCCCTCCTCCCCCCCACACTGGGCAATTCACCTGTTAGCAGTAACCTAGCCAGTAAAGGTATGTTGCCCCACGGTCTCTCCAATGACGAAATTCACGGCGAAAGTGATTCCTGAGGTGGAGGACAAAGAAACAAAGAAGCTAGAGGTAGAAACAAACAGAAGTGATGAGGTGGTAATGTCGTAAAGGAAGGTGCCATATACTGGAGTTTTGGGTAAGTGACCAATGCTTATAAATGCCTATATTATTGTGTGAAAACCATCATAGACTTTTACTACACATAAATTCGAACCAAATAAATGAAATAAATACGTAATTTAAAGTGGCTTGAATTTGTCAACTCTTCCACAGTTCGTTTTCTTAGCCAGGTACCCTGAAAAAGAAGGAAAATGTAAGGTTGAGTGACACCTGTATCAACATTTTTTAACCTCAGGATTGCGATTTCACTACGAATTTTCAATGTTTCTCACCAAAAGCGAAGGTTTCAGCCAAAAACCAAAAAGTCGAAAATCAGTCGGGATCTGGGGGTAGGCTGGGTAAAAAACCGGTTGGGACTCGGCGGGTCAAAGAAAAATGTTCAGGTGTATAGTGGGGGGAAGAAAAAAAAAAAATCATGCAACTGTTACCAGTAGGGAAGAACCAAGGTAATAAGCAACTGGGTGCACACTAAGGGAACTGTATCAGATGCCAAACAGGACAAAATTCCCTAGAACTCATCACACTGATTTTGGCAGAGCTGTACTGATCAATGCCAACAGCCACTGGAACCTTTTGCAACAAATAATGACAAGGCAGCAAAAGGCTTCACCACTCCACTCCTTTGATACTATGTTACACTCATGTGATTCTGCTATAAACAACATGCCAAATGGTTTCTTGAAGTCCAGAAAACCATTCAGTATGGTGGGTGGTAACCATGTTTCCTGCAGATCAAGAAACTGTTCAGTAGGTTGGGTTGTAACCATATAACAAATAGTGGGAGCCTGCTGGTTTAGTAAGTTAAACTGCTCCAACCAGATGTGGCCTATGAAGGTATAAACCTACGGATGGCTAGAATTTACTGCTCATTATAATACTGCCAGTCTGGTGTAAGTAACTGGTCACTCTCAAATTAAATGTCTAGAGTGGGAAACCAAGTCCCAAACATCAGTGTTCCTGATGAGGCAATAAGGAATTGGATAATGAATGGAAGGACAAAATTAGAAAGAATTAGCTCCTGACATATGATACTGACCTATGGTTGTCATTGATGGCACCGATGATGTTGAGTATGAGGGGCCATCCATGGTGTAGCAGCTCACCACATGAATGAAGGATGTGTAGTAATGATTCCAGTTGTTTCTGACGCACATCAGGGTGGCCAACCAGTGACACCTCCGACAAAGGTGAAAGCAAAAGTGTCTGGAGCTTCTGTTAGGTCATAAAAGGAGTATTAAAGTGCATTCTCTTCCTATACAGTTTCTGATGGGTCAACTTGAGCTATTGCACAAAAGAGATCACTGTTTTCCAGATATCCAGATACTGCATTAAAAATTCATTATCAGGAAAGTATAACCTGTTTCAATTAGAAATATATCCATCCAGGACTATAGTACAACATACCATGTTTCGCAGCATATAAGACGCACTGTTTTCCCTAAAAAAATACTGTACACTGAAAAGTTCCCATGGGTCATCAGAGATGAATGTAATGAGGTTAGACTGGAATTAGCTTTGGCTTTGCTCAAAACAGCCATTTTATTTTTCTCCTAATGCAAGGAAGAAGGAACCAAAGGCCAGAAGCCAGGAAGACTGTTCCCTCCAAGAAAAACAAAAACAAGATATGAGAGAACCAAATTCAGGATCCATTCATTTCGAGATAGCTGGACACACTGCATTTGAAAGACTGAAGGTAAGAGTCAGTAGGAAACAGGCAGAGGAAGATAGTTCCACAGTTAACCTACTGCATACATGAAGGACTGGGAGTAGCTGTTAACTCTTGCATTAAACAGTTGGACAGAAAAAAGGAGAGTTTGCTGCTAGACAGGTGCTACATGCATGCCATAGTGGTGAAGGAATACAAGCAGACAGTTCAGAGGAGCAGTCACCAATGAAGCTGTGATAGAAAACAGATAATGATGCAACAGCGCAGCAAAGAGATAGAGATTGAAGGGAGCCAGTAAAGAGAAGAGTTAAGACAAAAAGTCTTATAATCAAACTTGATGAGAAGAGTTGTATATGGGAAGCCTCCCCACATGAGGGCTGTACTCAACATGGGATGAAGAAAATCTGTGTATAAAGTCAACAACTCTGAAAGGGTAAAGAAGGCAAAGAGTTGGCTTTTACATCCAATCTCTTGGAAGAAGATTTTACACGAGAGGTGATATGATCCTTCCAAGATAAATCCCAAGAGAATGAAACCCCAAGTATTTCTTGAGCTGGATATTGGTAAAAATTTAAGGATACTCAAGTGGAAGCTTTTGATGGGTTGAAAGATGTAGGAACTGACTTTCTGATGCAGTAAAAACAAGATTACTTTTACTCCAATCAGAGATATAAGCCAAGACAGACATTAGGTGTGTCATAGCCTAGACTATTGTTGGCTGAAGTAATTACTGAGGTGGACGCTGCAAAGAAGCGAATGGAAAGGTGAAGATGGAGTCATCAGCGTAAGAGTGGATAGGATTAAATATACAACTTAGAAGATCACTGATGAATAGAAGGAAGAGAGTGGGTGACAGGACAAAGCTCTTAGGAACACCAATACTGATAGCCCTAGGAATGGAATGGTAGCTGTTTACAACAGCAGCTATAGAATGACCAGAAAGGAAGCTAGAAATGATGGCACAGATAGAAGGATAGAAACTGTAAAAGGGCAGTTTGGAAATTAAAGAATTATGCCAGATTCAATCAAAAGATGTTGAGATGTCATATGCAATAGCAAAGCTTTCACCAAAGTCCTAAAAAGAGGATAGACAGGAGTCTACAAGGTTGGTGAGAAGATTGTCAGTGGAGCCTCCCTGGATGAACACATACTGACAACCATAAAGAGGGTTGTGACAGGAAAGGTGCTTTAAAAATATTTTTGCTAAGAATAAATTTTAAAACTTTTGAAATACAGGATGCTAAAGATGGTAGACTGTGAGAGTAGAAAGGAGAAAAACTGAGCAGATGGAGAGAACAATTTAAAGAATTGTTAAACACAAAGAATGAAAGTAAAGTGAGAATAGGTAACTGGGGAATGCTGGAAGCAGGAGGGAGGTGAGAAGAGAGGAAGAGATCAGTAAATAGAAGCAGTGGAAGCAAAGAAGAATGTCAAAAAGAGGAAAATCCCATGAATTAATGAAGTGTGTGGTGAAATGCTGAAACATGGGTGAGAAATAGTAGAAAAATGGATATGGAAGATGTGCAGACTGGCCTGGGAGGAAGGGAGAGTTCCAGAGGATTGGAAGTCAGGTACTGTATAATTATTCTCATGTGCAAAGGTAAAGGGGAAAAAGAAGTCTGTGGTAATCATAGGAGGGCATTTGTCATCTTAGTGTAACAGGAATGGTATATGGTAGGATATTTATTGACAGAGTTAGGGACATAATGGGGGAATTAGTCAAAGAAGAACAAGGAGGTTTTACGAAGACAAGAGATTGTGTAAAGCATTCATCCTCACGTCTCTAGTGGAAAAGTTTCTAGAGAAGGGAAAGAGCTTATATGTTTCCGTCATGGATTTGGAGAAAGGATATGACAATGTGGAGAAGCAAGAAATGTGGAAAATATTACGAATACAGTATATGGAGTAAATGAGAGGCTGCCGTGTGCCAAAAACAGCATGCTTGAGGGTGCGATCGAGTCTGGCAT
>JAGKTI010014920.1:0-21099 GCA_018397915.1 Birgus latro | reverse complement strand
TTATTATTTGCACTTGTAGTCAATAATTAACTTGCTTCTGCCTCACTGTAGTCGACTTTGAATTATTATCTGGTGTCTCCCATAGCTGACTTCAGTAATTTTTGGATGCAGTAGGTTGAGACTGATTGATTAGCTGAGAATGTAGACGTAATATGAAGATTATACATATAATATGAGAGTATGTCGATTGTTCACTTGAGGTTACTAGGCTTTTATTATAAATGCCAATGTCTTATATGTAGCCTTATGTTAAACGATGAAGTGAAACATCCTACGTCACCTGATTCACGTTTCAGTATAGTTTATTTATATTTTTTCCATTATTACCAACTATTTGATGCCATATTTTACATTTTTTATAAAAAGATTAAACCACCATCACCATTATCACTCATATAACTCAAAAACTAATCTATCTATCTATTGCCAGATGCCTCAATCCCACGTGGGGTGGCCACAAACAAATCACCACCATGTAGCTCTGTCCAGTGCCATTTCACTACCACGCTCCCAACTCACACACCCCTCTCTCATATACCTCTCCGCTCCATCCTTCCATCTCATCCTCGGCCTCCCCCTCCCTCTCCCCCCCTCCACCTCACTCACATACACTCTCCTCGTCCGTCTTTCACTCTCCATCCTCTCCACATGCCCAAACCACCTTAACGTGTTTCTCCTAATGCTTCCTATCACGTCCACACCACTCCTTCACTTCCTTATTTGTTAGTCTGTCTCTCCATGTGACTCCACATGCTCCTCTCAAATAATTAATTTCCACTGCTCTCACTCTTGACTTCTGTCCTTCCAACAGGGTCCAAGCTTTACTTCCATATGTCAGAGTTGGTATCACAATACTGTCATGTAACAACTTTTTCACTTCCATGCTCACTTCCCTGTTTCTTATCACTGCTTTTAACGAACCAGCAACCTTCCTTCCCTGCTGCACCCTTTCAAGCACTTCACCCTCCAGACTTCCGTCCTTACTCATCGCACTACCCAAGTACTTAAATGCACTCACATTCTCCATATCCTCCCCATCCAATCTCACTGTACATTCACTGGCTCCACTTCTCTCAAGGACCATCACTTTACTCTTCCCTACATTCACCTTTAGATTCCATTTTTTACACGCTCTCCCAAACTCATCTACCAAGCCTTGCAGCTCCCCTTCATCTTCACTCAACAACACAGTATCATCTGCAAACAACAGTACAGGGAGTTTCCAAACACTGCCTTCTCTCACTAGGGCCACTCCAACATCCACTGCCTGACCTTGTATATCTTTTATAACCCCATCCATGTACAGATTGAACAACCATGGTGACATGACACATCCTTGTTTCAATCCAACCTTCAAATGAAAAAATTCACTCAGTTTGCCATCCACACACACTGCAGCTTTAGCACCCTCATACATACTCTTCACTGCCTTCAACAACTTCCCATCCACTCCATATATTCTTAATACTTTCCACAAACCTTGTCTATCCACCCTGTCATATGCTTTCTCCAAATCCATGAAGGCTGCATACAACTTCTTTCCCTTCTCTTGAAACTTTTTCACTAAAGATCTAAGAATGAATATCTGGTCTACACAACCTCTTCCCTTCCTAAAACCTCACTGTATTTCTCCAACTAATTCCTCTGTTATTTCCCTAACTCTGTCAATAAGTACCCTACCATATACTTTTCCTGTTACACTGAGAAGGCAAATGCCCCTATGATTACCACACACCTCTTTTCCCCTTTTCCTTTGTACAGAGGAATAATTATACCTGACTTCCAATCCTCCGGGACTCTACCTTCCTCCCAGGCCAATCTCCACACCATTGACATCCATTCTTTTACTATCTTTCCCCCATGCTTTAGCATTTCACCAAACACTCCATCAATTCCTGGGGCTTTCCCCATTTTAACTTTCTTCATTTCTTCCACCACTTCCATCCTACTTACTAAATTAACTGATATGTAAATAAATGACAGGGAATTGCCCTGACGCTGAAAAGTCCTGATGGCGAATTGTCTTGTTATTGTTGTGACGGCCTCACAGCGCGCCCATTTCGAATTTTTCATATTTTTTTGCTTCACTTTTCGTATCATCGAGACAGATACCTTTTGTATTGTGGAATTTGTCCTACATTCCTCGCTTTCGTAACATCGAAAATTTGTACACTGGGTTTTCGTTTATCGAGGACTCACTGTATTACTGCTGCAGTGCCATGCTGTTATACACGTATGTAGGTAAATTTATTCTATTACTAATCTATTTGTATCTGATGCATAGGAATTAACACAAATGGTGAGTGACATGATCATCAGAATTGTAAGGCTGAAGTCAAAATGACTTTTTTTTTTTTTTTAATAGAGAACAAATAATGGAAGGTCAGAGTTGAAACCTGTATATGGAACGAGCAGAAGAGATGAGAGAACTCTGTAGGGAAATGGATATCACCAGTTTACTAAGACTGAATTGGGAAGGTGGTAGGAAAATCGGTAGGTCTGCTGTTCCAATGGTTGCAGGTTTAGATCCTTGTTGGGGGAGGGAACAGTATCTGGGTACGAATTTCGTTGATATGAGACTTTACTGATTTACCTTATGACCCACTGGCATGTTGTAAACACACCTTCTGTACCCACACTGCATATCCATGCCCCACACTGTATATCTATGCCCCCCCCTACTGCATATGTGCCCCACTGTAATATCCCCCTGTAATATCCCACCACTGCCACCAAATGTAATCTGTAGTTCCTTGGTGATTTAATGAAAGTCCTGGAGTAGCTATTTAAGTATTTAAGGGCTTTAATACCAGAATAAAAAAACAGGGTGTTCCCCTCGAGAGTCCCATCCCTTCACTGACTTATATCTGCGTAGCCCACAGTGTGAGAAACAGGTTTGAGTCAGCATTTTTGCTCTAGCAGTGGGGATATACAGGGGGGGATATTACAGTGGGGCACATTTGCAGTGGGGGGGGGGCATAGATATGCAGTGTGGGTACACTTCAGTAACCACCACCTTTGGCTCTCCTCTCGTTTCACTGATCCACCTGTTGAACAAGCCTACATCTTTTCTATCCTTAATGACCTAGAGCAGCTTGTACAGCACCCTACCCGTATCCCTGACCGCCTTGGAGAGAGTTCCAACATACTTGACCTTTTCCTAACAACTAATCCTTCTGCTTACACTGTTAATCTTTTCTCTCCATTGGGCTCCTCCGATCATAACCTTATTATACCTTAACCTGTCCTGTCGCTCCGGTATGGCCTGTGGACCCTCCAAAGAAATGCCGCCTGTGGCACTTTGGAGCTGCAGATTGGGAGGCCCTCAGGCAGTACTTCTTTGATTTCCTTGGAATGATTATTGCTTCCATGGCTGGGAGCCATCTGAGTGTGCCTTGCGGATTACGGAGGTTATTCTCTCGGGCATGGAAGCATAAATTCCTTTCTCATATCCTCTGACTAATGCAAGAAAGCCTTGGTTTAATCACGCTTGTTCTAATGCTGTCCGCAACAAAGAGAGGGCCTATGAGAGGTACCAGAGCCAACCCACCCCTGAATCACATCTTTTATATATTTCTGCCTGGAATCGTGCTAAGTCTGTTCTTCGCTCTGCTAAAAATAATTTCATCCGTGCTAAATGTTCTCAACTCTCCAACTCGAATTTTTCTTGCTCCTTCTGGCACCTTGCCAAAAACCTTTCTAACAACTTTACCTCATCATCCTTCCCTCCTCTTTTCTACTCTCATGGCTCTGTAGCTATTTCTTCTACTGATAAAGCCGATCTCTTCGCTCAGACTTTCTCCTCCAATTCCACCTTAGACGATTCCGGTGCTGTTCCTCTATCACTTCCCCCCTCTGACTTCCTCTTGACTGACATTAAAATTTCTTCAGCTGATGCATTTTCTGCCATCACTGGCCTCAGTACTAACAAGGCATATGGTCCTGATGGAGTCCCTCCTGTTGTCCTCAAAAACTGTGCTTCTGTGCTTACACCCTGCCTAGGTAAACTCTTTCGCCTTTGTCTATCAACTTGTACCTTTCCTTCTTGCTGGAAGTTTGCTCTCATTCAGCCAGTCCCAAAGTAGGGTGACCATTCCCAACCCTCTAACTATCGTCCAATTGCTTTAACATCCTGTGTCTCAAAAGTTTTTGAGTCAATCCTTAACAGAAAAATTTTAAAGCATCTTTCCTGTCACAACCTTCTTTCTGATTGTCAGTATGGGTTCCATCAGGGACGCTCCAATGGCGATCTTCTCACCTACCTTTCAGACTCCTGGTCATCCTCCTTTCGGGACTTTGGCGAAAGCTTTGCCATTGCACTTGACATCTCAAAGGCTTTCGATTGAGTCTGGCATAAATCTTTAATTTCCAAACTGCCCTCCTACGGTTTCTATCCTTCCATCTGTGCCTTCATCTCTAGCTTACTTTCTGGTCGTTCTGTAGCCGCTGTTGTAGACGGCCATCGTTCTTCTAGACCTATCAACAGTGGTGTTCTTCAGGGCTCTGTCCTATCACCTACTCTCTTCCTTTTATTCATGAATGACCTTCTAATCTGTACTGTACATCTAAACCTATCCACTCATATGCTGATGATTCCACCCTTCACCTTTCCATTCGGTTTCTGCAACGTCCATCTCAGCAGGTACTTCAACAAAAAAGGGATGAGTCTATGGCACGCCTAATGTCTGACTTGGCTCGGATCTCTGATTGGAGTAAAAATAATCTTGTTATTTTTAATGCATCAAAAACTCAGTTCTTACACTTATCAACCTGACAAAGTCTTCCTCAGGATTACCCACTAATGTTTAATAATGAACAGTTATGTCCTGCATCATCCTTGAACATGATTGGGGTTTCATTCTCTCGGGATTTGTCTTGGAAAGAACATATTACATCTCTTGTGAAATCTGCTTCCAAGAGATTAGGTGTGCTAAGCCGATTCCGAACTTTCTTTACCCCTGCACAATTGTTGACCTTGTACATGGCTTTTATTCGCCCGTGTATGGAGTACAACTCTCATGTGTGGGGAGGCTCCCCACATGCAGCTCTTCTCAATAGGGTGGAGTCAAAGGCTTTTCGTCTCATTAACTCTTTTCCATTTACTGATTCCCTTCAACCTTTGTCTCTTCGCCGCAGTGTTGCATCTTTATCTCTCTTCTATCGCTACTTCAACAGTCTCTGTTCCTCTGAACTGTCTGCTTGTATCCCTCCACCTTTACGACGGGTACGTAGCACCCGTCTAGGAACAAACTCTCATCCCTTTTCTGTCCGACTCTCTAATGCAAGAGTTAACCGTTACTCCCAGTCCTTCATTTATGCAACTGGTCAACTCTGGAACTGCCTTCCTCTGTCTGTATTTCCTACTTCCTGTGATCTCCAGTCTTTCAAACGCAGTGTGTCCAGGCATCTTGAAATGAATGGATCTTGAATTTGGCTCTCTTTTGTATTGTTTTTGCTTTTTCTTGGAAGGAACAGTTCACAGGCCTGTGGCCTTTAGTTCTTTCTTCCTTGCATTGAAAAAAAAAAAAAATAGTCTTGTATGAGGCAGCCCTATTATGGACGATGGGTGTAAGAGCTGAAGTGGTGTCATGTGAAGGTGTATGGTTTACAGGAGGATTGCTGTGCTTCAGGGAACGGGCTCTTAACCCTATGCCCTGAGTCTGATACATTTATAAAAGAAAAGGGGGGGTGGAGTTTATAGTTGGGAGAGCCTTTCTTGCAGTAGTCTGCCATAGGCTGCTGCTGATGATGGCCCATTTGGCCAAGAGACAGGATTAGCCAGTACAGTAAAACCTCGATATAACGGACTTCAGTAGACCGGAATTCGCTTTTTTCGGACTCGAGCAGCCACCGGACTAAACTCCTATACAGTAGGCGCGGAAAGTATTGACGTTTTTTTTGCCGACGTCATTCTTCTTCGCAATAAGTGAAGTAGGGTCAATACTACCCTCCCCTGTGATGTGAAATGAGCTGACGCTTTTTCAACGGGAGCTGACAACCCTGCTTGATAGGTTTGGCACCACAGGAGCAGGCTTAGTAATGTTTGGGCAGCCACAGGAGGAGGATTGTCTCTGTGTGTGATGCATCACGAGGGCATGTTTTGACTCAAATAACACAGTTATTTGGTTACCTACCACATTCTCATCATGCCTAAAGTAACCACAAGCAAGGACAAACGTGTGGAAGTGATTACTTTATACAAAGCTGGCCACAAACTCCCATTTATTGCAAATCAGATGGTGTTAGACTGAGGACAGTGCAGAGACTGGTGAAGCGGTTCAAGGACAGTGGGGAGGCCATTCCTCCCACTCCACTTCCCAAGCCTGGGAGACCTCGTAAGACAACCTTCAGGACCCGTCAGCTGATCTCAAGGCAAGTTAGCAAGGATCCAAGGCTAACAGCATGGGATTTAAAAGAAAAGAACCCACAGTTGCTGGCAGATGTGTCTGTCAGAAGTGTGCAGCAACTGTTGCATGACGATCTGGGCTACAGGAGTTTTTGTGCTCGTAAAAAACCACTGCTAACTGCACTTCAGAAGAAAAAGAGAGTAAATTTTTGTAAGAAATATCTTGCCTGGAGTGAGGAGCAATGGAAAACTGTGCTTTGGAGTGATGAGTCAACATTTACTGTCACTGGTACCCCTTCATCACGAGTGTACCGCAAACCAGGCAGTGACCCCCTGGATCCTAAGTACACTTCCAAGTTTGTTAAATACCCAGCCTCACTCATGGCTTGGGGCTGCTTTACATATTATGGTGTTGGTAGGTTGGTAATTCTACCTGCAAATGAAAAAGTGAACCAGAACAATTATTTGGAGCTCTTATGTGATGTTTTAAGTGACTCTTTTGATAAAACCAAGGCAAGAGTATTTATGCAAGATTCTGCCCCTGCACATGTTGCAAAGTCAGTGAAACAGTGGCTAACAGACTGTGAGGTTCCCTTTATTCGAGACTGGCCCGGAAACAGCCCAGATATCAATCCCATTGAGAATTTATGGGCGCACATGAAGCGGCAGCTGCGTAGTATGGAAAAATCATCTTTGCCTAAACTTGAGGCTGCAGCCATGGAGCAGTTTTAGTCCGTCTGTTCTGCAAAACTACGCCATCAGTCTCCCCAGACGCCTTAAGAAGATAATAAAGGTGAAGGGGAATGCCAGTAAATACTAAATTCAATGGTGAGTGTTAATTTATTTGTTTCTCCTTGCTAACCACAAGAATGTTTTCTTTTTTAAGATGGCGTCAACACTTTCCTCGCCTACTGTATATTGGAAAAAGTCCGATATAGCCAGAAAGCAGTCCGGACTGCCTGACAACTTCAGCTATGTTCACCACAATAAGACAAGTAAATGACATGTTTTTCAGTGCACAGTACAGTATTATTATACCATTTTATTAATGTAGTGAAGGTATAACACAGTACAGTATACAGTACAATACTGCATTGGTGGTGAAAACCACTGATGCAATCCGGACTAATGTCTGATATATCGGAAATAGTCTGGATTAGCAGGGGTAAGTCCGGATGTCGCTTTTGTCGGTATTTCACATATTTCAGACTGGCCTGAGCCCCATTTAGTCTGTTATAGTGAGGTCTTACTGTATGCCTTTGTATGTGTTATACAGGATTATCCATAATTACAATGACAATGTATAGACCAAGAGGGTTCCTACCATAATAATGAACATAAAAGTGACACCTGTGCTGATGCCCTTGTATATAACGAAAACTCTTCAGTTCTCGGGAAGAATCGATCCCAGAGCGAGAATGAAGGCTATATTTTTCAGCTGATGTTCTAGACAATAGAGCAATCGGTACAATGGAGTGCATTAGACTAGCCCCTTGGGTGGGGCGTCACATATCGTCCAGTAGCCAAAGGCCAATTTTCCAGCCAAACTGCCAACGTTGTCAATAGTTCTGTTCTTGGTCCTGTTGGATAGCCCAGAATCACAAGCTTCATAATCTGCTGGATGGATCCATGTCATCCTTGGGCAACTCGAGATATTCCAGATGGCGTCCAAGATGGCTGCTTAGTTACCAATTGTTCGTATCTGAGCACCTAATTGACATGGAGATATGAAATTTGGCTCCATTTCCACGTTTTTAGGTTAAGCAATGCAGTGATTTATTTATTTTTATTTTTTTAATGATATATGCAGTGAAAATAAGTTTTTTCTTGAATAAAACCACAAAATAATTAATTTTCAGCCACAAAAATACAATTACTGTATAGTCATTGGTTTTATGGATAATAATGGACATAGAAAGTGTCAGACTAGGCAAACCACACTCACCGGCCTCACAACGTGAACTGCCCAAGGTCCCCGGTTGCATACCACAGGAACCTTCCGATGACATCATCACTCGTGACTTAGCAGGTGTGTGCGTGCGCACACACACTAACAACAATATGCACTAACACTCTCATCCTCTCTTCTTAATTTGACAAAAGATTCCAAGGACGAAGCTGGATGGTCTATTTGCATCTGATACACACTATGTATCCAATACATAGACTTTTGTGTGAGTACCATCAACACCCAATACGCACTATGTATCCAGTACATACACTTTTGTTTGTGGCCACATACCGTTATGTGATGTCTCTTGCAGTATTATAAACTTTCTAGTCTCGGCTGACTGCTGCACGCAGCCGCTCAGTCAAGGCACCTTTCTTGGTGAGACAATCAGCCAGTTGTTGTGATGTATCCACCCAAGATACTTCATCAATCTCCCCTCGCTCCAACATGTCTCGTAATGCAGCAATATCAATGCGCAATCTCCTGTTTTCTACGCTCCTACAGGAGTAAAGGGCGTCCACCAGACTCTTGTTGTCGACGAAACACTTTATTTTGATCTTTCCACATCCAGAAACCTCACGCAATATGTTGGTGAAATATACAGCAGTCTCAGCGCATTCAAGCAGCACCAACACCTCAGCAGGTAAGATGGATTTGACGACCCTCCTGATCTTTCTTGTCTGCCAGAATATAGGACATCTTGCCTCACTAGCATCTCATAGGAAGATCACAAAACTTCCCTGAGATCCATTGCCTACAAGGTTGGCAAATGAGGCATCCGAAAAGCACTCTACAGTATATGACAGTCCTCGATCGGCCCCATTCTTGAAACGTATGGCTTCATGTTGTCAGTCTTCACCCTTGAGATCACCTTATTGAGTCTGAGCAAATCCGCTATGGTAGCTCGGTTGCTATTCACACTCAGCTCACACACATCAAAGGCAATATCTGGTCGAGTGTGTGTGGCAATCCAGTTGAGTTGTCCAATTAATGCTCGGTACTCCGTTTTCTCAGACTCGGACAGCTCCCCTGATTTTACTGCTGCCGATGTTTACTCAGCGTGACTGGTTTCAAAGATGAAGCATACTGGAATTGGTCGAGCATTATGCTGCCATCGATGTTGGAGATGACATTGAGACCAAAGTATATGAAGGCTTTTGATTCTGAACTGCCGATGAGCAATATTTGACTCAACCAGTTTATCACTTTCTGTTTGAACTCATGTGTACCAGCCCAAAGGAAGTTGTCAACGTAGATGCATACAATGCCTTCGACTTTGCCGCTATTGCTCCAAGAGAACAGCGCTGAATCCAGTGATGACACTTTAGCTCCGAGGGTCGACAATTGATCTTTTACGTGCAGTTACCAATGCCTAGCAGCATCACAAAGGCCGTAAACAGTTTTCTTTAGTCTCCATAACTTACCATTTGCATATTCAGGCGGAGAACGTAAATGAACAACTCTCTCAATGTCGTTACCTTGCAAGTAGGCAGCTTTCACGTCCATAGTGTGGCAATCCCACTGGTTGGTGGAGGCCAAAGAAAGTGCCAAACGCACTGCTTCTTTTGAACAAGTAGGCGAGTCTTTTCGGAGATCTACTGTGTTTTCCTCAAATCCTCTGGCGACTAAGCGGGCCTTAACAATAGGCTTTCCATTTTTCAGTTTTTCCGTCACAACCCATCGAACTGTTATGGCACTTTGCCCAACATCATCTACTTCCTCATACACATCATTATTCTGCCAGTTTGTAATTTCATTTTCCTTAGCGCATAATACGGCCTCGGAGTTGAAAAGAACAATCATTTCTGCGTCATCATCAACCACTTCCCATTCTCTAAGATCCTTCTCCAAATCTATCCAATCAGTGCTGCCGTCAGAGTCCCTCTTCAAATTATAGCAGTGTTTGTACTTTCCAGTGGCTTTACCTGCCCGATTCATAATCCTTCCATACACCAACTCTCCACTTTCTGAATGCATTCCCCTTATACGTTGACCAACAGAAACTTTGGGAGGCTGATTAATCGGTGGTACAGTGGCAGAGTGTGTGTCTCGCACTCTGGTGAGCGCGGGTTCGCTTCCTGCCAAAGTTGGAAAAACTTTGGGAAGCATTCACCAAGCCACTGACCACCTTGGCGGACACAAAGGGTGCTATGGTTGAACCAGTGTCGTATACTAGTGTGCTTGCACCCAATCGGCTTAAGAAGGGCCGATTACACTTGGTTCACAGACTACACACACATCCAAAGCCTCTACAATACAACCCCCCTGGGGGTAGGGGGTTTTCAAGAATTCTCCCCCAGTATCCCTGCTTGTCGTAAGAGGCGACTAAAAGGGTTGGTGGTGGGTTAGTGCCCGACCCCGTAAAAACAACTAACTAAAAATACGAACAGGAAGCCTCGGACCAGGACTGACCAAAAGTTGACGACAAAGGAACGGACAAAGGACGAGATAAAGATTGAGACCTGGAATGTGAGGGGTATGAATGATGAGGTGAAAGAGAGAGAGATTATACAGGTGCTTGAGAGTGCAAAAGTGGATATATGTGGAATAACTGAAACTAAATGGTGAGGTGAGAGTGTGAGAGAATGGGAATATGGGTGGGGTATATGCGCAGGAGTGGGTGAGAATGAGAGGGCGAAAGAGGGAGTGTGTATTGTTGTGAGCAACAGGTGGAAGGAGAATGTAAGAGAGTATGGATCAGTTGGGTCAAGGATTGTGTGGGTAAGAGTGAAAGTTGGACTACAAATGTGGGCAATTGTGTGCGTGTATGCGCCAACGCAAGATCGTTTAAGTAGAGTGAGAGAAGAGTTTTGGACAAATGTGGAAGCCTGCTTGGAAAAGTTTGAAAGAAATGAGAGAGTGTTTCTGATTGGAGATATGAATGGAAAAGTGGGGAATGAGAAGGTGGATGGAGTGGTTGATGAGTGGGATGTGCCTGCAGAGATGGATGAGAATGGCAGTGCTTTAGTGGACATTTGTGCTGGGAGGGGGTTGGTGATAGCCAATACCCTCTTCAGGCACAAAATGATCCATAGGTATACATGGCGAGTGGTGAGAAGAGAGGACAGGGGAATGAATGAACGGAAGGCAATGATTGACTATGTGTGTGTGGATGAAAGGATGAGAAGATGTATAATGGATGCAAGAGTATATAGAGGTTGGGGAAGTAGACTTTCTGACCACCACTTGGTGGTGGCCAGAATCAGAGTCCAAACAAGATGGAGGAAGAGAAGAAGGGAAAGACAGGAGGAAGTATGTGTTACAAGGAGGGTAGAAAAGTTACAAGAGGATGGAATAAAGGCTGAATATAGAAGGGAAGTGGAGGAGCGATTGGGTAAATATAGATTGGAGCAGATGGGGGACGTGGAGGGTGTGTGCAAGGTACTCACAGAAGAAATCTGTGCAGCATGTGAGGTGGTATGTGGGGTGAAGAGAAGACGAAAGGGGGTTCAGGGAACAGCATGGTGGACTGAAGAGGTGAGAGAGGCTGTGGCACAAAAGAAGAAAGCATATAATGAGTGGATGAGGAACAGGGGCGACGAAGAAGCTGAGAGATGGACGAGAGAGTTATATGTAGTGAGGAGGAGAGAGGTGAAAAGATTAGTAAGAGAGAGTAAGAAGAGAGTGGATGAGGAGTTTGGAAGGAATTTGAGTGCAAAGTGGAGGGAATGTAAGAAAATGTTCTGGAAGGAGGTAAAGAGAGCTAGACAGGGTGCCAACGAAGTCGGTGGGTGTGTGAAAGATAAAAATGGTAGATTACTAGTGGAGAAGGGAGAAAAAGTAAACAGATGGAGAGAACACTTTAATGAACTGTTGAACATAGAGAATGAAAGTAATGCAAGTATAAATGGCTGGGGAATGGCAGGGAGAAGGAGGGTTGTGAGAAGAGAGGAAGAAATCACCAGGATGGAAGTGGTGGAAGCAATGAAGAAAGTTAAAATGGGGAAAGCCCCAGGAATTGATGGAGTGTGTGGTGAAATGCTGAAGCATGGGGGAGAGATAGTAATAGAATGGATGTGGAAGGTGTGCAGATTGGCTTGGGAGGAGGGTAGAGTCCCGGAGGATTGGAAGTCAGGTATAATTATTCCTCTGTACAAAGGAAAAGGGGAAAAAGCAGTGTGTGGTAATCATAGGGGCATTTGCCTTCTCAGTGTAATAGGAAAAATATATGGTAGGATACTTATTGACAGAGTTAGGGAAATTACTGAGGAATTAGTTGGAGAAGAACAAGGAGGTTTTAGGAAGGGAAGAGGTTGTGTAGACCAGATATTCATTCTTAGATCCTTAGTGGAAAAGTTTCTAGAGAAGGGCAAGAAGTTGTATGCAGCCTTCATGGATCTGGAGAAAGCATATGACAGGGTGGATAGACAAGGTTTGTGGAAGGTATTAAGAATATATGGAGTGGATGGGAAGTTGTTGAAGGCAGTGAAGAGTATGTATGAGGGTGCTAAGGCTGCAGTGCGTGTGGATGGCAAACTGAGTGAATCTTTCCATTTGAAGGTTGGATTGAAACAAGGATGTGTCATGTCTCCATGGTTGTTCAATCTGTATATGGATGGGGTTATAAAAGAGATACAAGGTCGGGCAGTGGATGTTGGAGCGGCCCTAGTGAGAGAGGGCAGTGTTTGGAAACTCCCTGTACTGTTGTTTGCAGATGATACTGTGTTGTTGAGTGAAGACGAAGGGGAGCTGCAAGGCTTGGTAGATGAGTTTGGGAGAGTGTGTAAGAAACGGAATCTAAAGGTGAATGTGGGGAAGAGTAAAGTGATGGTCTTCGAGAGAAGTGAAGCCAGTGAGTGTACAGTGAGATTGGATGGGAAGGATATGGAGAATGTGAGTGAATTTAAGTACTTGGGCAGTGTGATGAGTAAGGATGGTAGTCTGGAGGGTGAAGTGCTCTAAAGGGTACAGCAGGGAAGGAAGGTTGCTGGTTCATTGAAAGCAGTGATAAGAAACAGGGAGGTGAGCATGGAAGTGAAAAAGTTATTACATGACAGTATTGTGATACCAACTCTGACATATGGAAGTGAAGCTTGGACCCTGTTGGAAGGCCAGAATTCAAGAGTGAGAGCAGTGGAAATGAGTTATTTGAGAGGAGCATGTGGAGTCACATGGAGAGACAGACTAACAAATGAGGAAGTGAAGGAGCGTTGTGGTGTTGTTGAGGACGTGATGGGAAGCGTTAGGAGAAACACGTTAAGGTGGTTTCGGCATGTGGAGAGGATGGAGAGTGAAAGATTGACGAGGAGAGTGTATGTGAGTGAGGTGGAGGGGGCGAGAGGGAGGGGGAGGCTGAGGATGAGATGGAGGGATGGAGTGGAGAGGTATATGAGAGAGGGGGGTATGAGTTGGAAGCGTGGTAGTGAAATGGCAGGGGACAGAGTGACATGGAGGCGATTTGTTTGTGGCCACCCCGTTCAGGATTGAGGTGTCTGGCAGTAGATAGATATAAACTGTGGGAGGCTCATCAATTGGAACCACACCATCTTTTGACTCATCTGGTGGATTGTCATTCAGCACTTGCAGAGGATCGTCATTAGGCTTCTCCTGGACAACATTGTTCTTCTCTTCACTGCTGACACCACTTTGAACTGTAGTATCTTGCTCTGGCGCACGCCCTAGACGACATATGTGCACTCGCATGTAGACACTGCCGTGTCTCACCAGAATTGTTTCCCACCTCTGCCTATTACAATTCCGGGACCATGTCACTCGTGACTGTCATTTCTTTTGTAGAATACTTCATCTCCATTTCGGATGTCGTTTAAGTCACTCGAACGTACGTTGTGCTGCAGAGCGCTAGCCAAACGTTCATCTGATTCAGCCTTTATAAACTCTTGTCTGGCTAAATGAAGAGCGTTCAAGTTGTCTCTCACAATTTTCAATGGTGATGAAGGTTCCAAGGCTGGAGGATCATTTGCGTACACATTAGGCAGGCCAGGGTTTTGACCAAAACCAAGTTGGTTAGGAGAAAAGTCTGCGTAGTTGGTGAGAGCATTTCTTGCCGATACTGCCCATGCCAAGGCCACATCCAATTCACACTGGCTATCAGCCATTATCTTCCTAACAATGTCACCAGTGACTGTATTTTGACGCTCACAGACTCCGTTGCTCCAAGGACTCCCTGCAAACGTTGTCATGATGTTGATATTGAAGGCTTCTCCCAATGCTCGCATTTCTAGTTGTGCCAAACACAACAATCCAGCTCCGAAATATTCCTTTGATAATGGTGGGCACACACTTATCCGCAATTACTATCGCATTACAATACCTGGTCGCCAGATCAACAAGGACTAAGAAATAATGCCTTCCCCAAGCTTTTAAATCCATGGCTATTGCTTCGTTGAACTTAGACGCCATGGGCAAACTGACTACGGGTCGGGGCTTGGCTTTCTTAAATCTGCAGCAGACTGTACAAGCATCAGATACAGCCTTGATAGCAGGCTCCAGTTTTGAACTTTTAATTCCCGCATCTGTGATCAGTTTAATTAATTTTGCCGATGTTGGGTGTCCAAATTGCCTGTGAAGCTTCAAAGTGGTTTTTTCTACATCACCCCCAAGAGATGCCAACATGATTGTTTCACAAAATTCACGACCTAGTCATAAAGAAATTGGAAGCAAGTAATGGCCTGAAGATGAGGACTTCAAATTAATGATACAGTAGTTCCACAAATTTTGACCTGGTCACTTCCAAAGTTAATCAACATTTTTGCTTTTTTCATGGAACGTCTACTCAACAGCAAGGGAATATTGCAGTCCACAACATCAGTCACGATGGTTGCATGCATATTTCCAATGTAGCAGGGCAGAGTAACACGTTTGAGGGAAGAAACTGTGACACCATCAGCAAAAGTAAACGTTGAGGATGATGCTTCTTCTCTTATAGCTTCACGTCCGTAATCAGTGAACTCACTTAGATAGCAATTGACCCATTCAATTCCATATACAGTTGTAGAACACCCTGTGTCTAGAAGAGCACATCCCTTAGATTCTTCTACTGGAGTCTGTAACTTACCTCTACTAGCGGCATCATCCGCATAGCCCATAAATAACGACAGATGCACTGTTTCAGAATTTTCTTCTCGACTGCCGTCGTTCTCGTTTACATTCAGACAGTGACGTGCCCAGTGAAATCTAGAATCACATACCTCTCCGTCAGACCCAAGTGGGTTCTGCCTCCTGCCAGTGGACGAGCGTTGGGGAATTCTAGCAGATATGGTTGAACATTGGCCACTACCACAACGTCGATCACATACTGCACCACCCCGCAACATTCTCTGTCCTCGTCGAGTACCTCTAGCATAAAACGTTTCCTCACCCTCAACTTCATCACTCCAAAATACTGGTTCGCCTTTCACCTCCCGGGCAGACACCAATGCCTCGTTCTGCCTGCCAATTTCACCAGCAAAAATATGATTCAGGGCAGATTTCATGTTTTCGTATGTCACCTCAGTTATCACAGACATCACTAGTTGTTGCTCACTGTCTGAAAGTATGCATGCAGCTAAGAGCAGAAAAGCCATCACAGAATTTGGCAGTGCCATTTCCTGCTTTGTAAATTTGAAATAAACATGCTCAAATTCTGTCATGAACTCACGAATGTTCATATCACCGGCTCCTCTGAAGTTGTACAACTCATAACACTGCAAACTGTCGACGTCCTTTGTCCACGAGAAATAAACCGTCTAATTTTTTCAGCAAGGTCTGAACACCATCCTTCTGCTTCAAAACCTCCACTTCAACCTCCGAAGACGCCACCCTCGCTGTTCCAGACAATGACAGGTGAATAGCTAAGGCTTGTTTTTCTTTAGCCAAGTCCGTCAGTTTGCACCAAATGTTGATGTCTTTTTTCCAGCTCTCATAAGCAGAATCATTTTCAAGTTTTGGAGGCCACTTGGTCGAACACGACGCCATTTTTCGAACTACGCTCTGCTACCAGTGTCAGACTAAGCAAACCACACTCACCGGCCTCACAACGTGAACTGCCCAAGGTCCCCGGTTGCATACCACAGGACCTTTCCGATGACGTCATCACTCGTGACTTAGCAGGTGTGTGCACGCGTACACACACTAACAACAATATGCAACTCGAGATATTCCAGATGGCGTCCAAGATGGCTGCTTAGTTACAAGTTGTTCGTATCTGAGCATCTAATTGACATGGAGGTATGAAATTTGGCTCCATTTCCACGTTTTTAGGTTAAGCAATGCAGTGATTTTTTTTTCTTTAATGATATATGCAGTGAAAATAAGTTTTTTCTCGAATAAAGCCACAAAATAATTAATTTTCAATAACTCAGCCACAAAAATACAATTACTGTATAGTCATTGGTTTTATGGATAATAATGGACATAGAAAGATTCTTCTTAAGGGGTATGTCCACTGATTTCAATACAACTCTGATTGTAAACATTATATAGCTTTGAAAACTGCCTTGGGGGGAAACTGTATGACCTTGTTCACGACACATAGATGTGTTGTATCCATTGAACTCAGGACAGCCAGGTTTCAAGAGGATATCGTGGAAAAAGTCTGTGTCAAGCTGCTGTGCTTGTTTTTGCGAGAGACATTGGCTTGCTAGCAATCTGAGGGAAGGGAGCTGTTTTTGTATAACTTCCTTCTATAACTCTGGATCTTTTAGTCCATCATACCTATGAATGACTAGCTCGTAGTCGACATTCTCAGACATTCCTGCTATGATGATGCATTTAACAGAATAATTGATGACTTGTGGTTTATGGTGAGTGTGTGACCAGCATTGCAAGTGAATGAGTGGATAGTTTATCGCTTTGTGAAGAAATATCTGCATCAAAGTTGTCAGCCACCACCTGTACTAAACGAGAATCACAGTCTGAGATACCAGTCTTGTTATTGTACTGTGCTGCAGTATGGGCAGCTGACTTGTTGAATCTTAAATTTTCATCATAGGAGCATGTGACTCCAAAGTCATGCATCCTGTGAAGAAGTAGTTTGGAATCTCTGATAAGTACCCCAAGAGCTATTTGTAGGTTTGTGGGATGGCTGTGCAATGGTAAAGTACAGTGGGGCCGCTCGGTTAGCGTTTTTTTAGGTAGCAAATCCACGGGTAGCGACAGGAAAGAAACTATCTCATAGCGATTAATGCTGCACAGTTAGCGAAAATCCGCTAGGCATTTACCACGTAGCGAGCAGGGGAGGCGGTAGCTCGATCGGTAGAGAGTTGGCTTGCGGTCCCATGGGACCCAGGTTCGAATCCTCGCTGGTGCAGGGAACAGTTTAAGGATTTGAATTTCATTAAATCAGGCTTTACTGATCTACCAGAAGACCTGCCGACATGTCGTAAAAATGACCCCGCTAATACCAATACACCAGTCCTGTATGAGACAGCCCTAGCATGTATTCAATATGGACGGTGGGTGTTAAGCGCCGAAGTGGTGACATGTAGATTGTAGGAGGACGACTGGGCCTTGATAGCAGGCTGTGAAGCCTATGCCTAGAGTCGGACACATTAAAAAAAAAAAAAAAAGTGGGCAGAGTTGCCAAGGTCGGAACCTAATTCAAAAGCAATACTTGGCGAATATCATCTGATCTGATCTTAATGCTGATGGTGTATGCAAGCCGACCTTCATTTGTAGCGGGCGATGGGCTGAGTTGCTAAAGTCGGACCCTGGTAACACTGACAGTGAGTGCGAGTCTATCCTCATGCTGATGGTGCACAGTTAGTGAAAATCCGCTAGGCATTTAACATGTAGCTAGCAGGTGGGCAGAGTTGCCAGGGTCGGAACCTGATTCAAAAGCAATACTGGGCGAATATCATCTGATCTGATCTGAATGCTGATGGTACATGGGAGCTGATCTTCATTTGTAGCGGGTGGATGGGCAGAATTGCCAAAGTCGGACCCTGGTAACACAGACAGTGAGTGCAAGTCTATCCTCAGTCAGTTCATTGACCCATTGCTTATCCATGAGCCGTGTGTTCATTCAACCCTCAGTCTCTCCATTGTTAAAGTTTTTTGTGACCTTCCATTTATTGTCTGGGGATTGAGTGCTCTATCATGGCTTCAACTTCGGTGGCTGCCCCCTGTTCAGCTCGAGGAGGACCTATATGATGGTTGGGAAGTGAGGAAACAGAGGCCCATCACATCGAGAATGAAGTTTGTTTGCATGTGTTACGACGTGAGGGACAAGAGAAAGATGAGGGATGAGAGATGGGGAGTGAGCAGAGTCAGGTCTGTGGTCGCTAGGTTGCTGCGGTACAATATCCACCAAGCATGACAGTAATTTCAACAATAAATAGCAAAAATGATTTAAAAGTTGTTTATCCATTAGCATGTTAAGTTTATTTTATTAGTGTTCACAGTAGGAATTTAGGGTTTCGTTGGAGTGTAGTACAGGTATTTATTTTTTAGCGGTTCTAGCAGGGATGAGAGAGGGAGAGTGAGCAGAATCAGGGCCGTTTCGCTAGGTTGCTGCGGTACAATAGCCGCCATGCACGACAGTAATTTCAACAATAAATAGCAAAAATGATTTAAAAGTTTGTTTATCCATTTGCATGTTAAGTTTATTTTATTAGTGTTCACAGTAGGAATTTAGGGTTTCGTTGGAGTATAGTACAGGTATTTATTTTTTAGCGGCTCTAGCAGGCTGCCACGGTATGGTATCTACAATTGATAACAGTATCGTCGTCATCAGCCACTGAGGTCCACTGCAGGACCGGCCTGTAGGTGGCACTCAAAACGAATTAAAAGTAAGTTTGTTAATCTTCTTTGAATATGTAATATACTATCTTATTACTGAAGAAATATGACGTGATATTAATGGTTAATGGAGGAAATTAGGGATATACCTGAAGGAGTCAGGATCATAGTTCATTGACCCATGTGAAAAAGCTTTTCTTATAACTAATCTCCAACTATCTCTCTCCTACCAAATTTTACAGTTTTAAATTTTTCCTTTACCTTTCCTTTTGGGGGAATGCCAATATCTAAGCGATACTGACGGGTGGAAGGTGAACCTCCCCGCAGTTACCCAAAGAAGAAGAAGAAGAAGAAGATTGTTTGTTTATCCACACACCGCGCATCCATTCAACTTGTCACAGTCTCTCGCCATTGTTAAAGTTTTTTGTGACCTTCCATTTTTTGTCTGGCTACTGAGTGTTCTAACTAATATCATGGTTTCAACATTGGGGGCTGGCCCATGTGGTGGTGGTGGCCCAGGGAAAAAACAGGAAGTACTGGTAATGTAAAAGTGACCGAAAAGGCCAAAGAAACAATACTGCGTGGAGGAAAAGAAAAAGATAACTTTTTGAATACTGTATGTAGTATACGTTTATCTTATTACAGTACTGTACTGAAGAAATATGACGTGATACTGATGGGTAATGGAGGAAATTAGGGGTATAGCTGAAGGAGTCCAGGACTGTATTAATTTTTTTAGGTAAGAAGTTTGCCCCTCGGGTAGCGATTTCATGGATAGCGGCCATTTTGGTGGACTAATAAGGTCGCTATCCAAGGGGCCTCACTGTATTAAGTTTTGGAGATAACATAGCAATCAAAACCATGACTGTCACTAACTGACTTAAGAACAGAAACAGTGTCAATTTCAGTGCTACATTTAGTTTTGTCATGGGGAGTAGGTTACACCTGGTGCTGAACCTGTTCTGACGCAGTAAGCAAAGGAGTATGTAGGTCACCAATAACTCTAAACAGAGTGGAACCTTTTTTTCTGAAGACATCTATACTTGCAATTCTTTTACTTGACAGTACCAAAAGATTTTCACCAAAGGATTCTGAGAGCTTGGCCATAGGCAATTTTCAGCCTAACAAATAACCATCATAACTTTGCAAAGTCTGGTAAAGCTCTACTGAATTCCACACTCTCAACCTGTCCGAGGCTAAAGTTTCACATAGGCTTATGAATGGCACACCATGATGACTTTCATCTGGCTTGGTTACTGATGCTGCTGCCTAAGACCTGGGAGACATAAATTTGGACCTACAGTCAACATGATATCTGTCATCTGCAGCATGCAAGTTGCTGATGGGTCCTACAACATTTAGTCTTACTTCAGCAGCCCAGCCAACCTCCCTCCCCTCACAAGCTTCAAAAATGGTATCCTTGAAACCACTACCATCTTGGGCTTTTTCGCACAGTCGTCAGAGGTAAGCCCACCTCTAACGTTCAGGGTGCATAAGATCTTTCACTATATCAGTTTCTTCACTGCACAATATGCAGTGCCTCTGGAAATCAAATTTTCTTTCAACAGATAATCTAATTCTCTTTAGGGGGATCTCAGGCAACTTATCTGGTTTCTCTTGCTTTTTGAGATGCTGCTGTATATGAAGGGAGAAAGAACGAGTACATGTTGTCACACAGTTTTTGTGACACTTCAGAATACTATTTGGATTTTCATTTATCATTTGTTCTAATTGTGGGTGAAGACCATCACAATATATCATGCTGCACTATATAATTGTCTGTATCCTTTTGAGACTTGAAGTGATCAGCCGTTCTGATGTAGCATCACACTGAAATTTCTATGAAAAGTAGCACTTCTCCTCAGTTACCATGATAAAGTGCTATGACTAGATCTACTTACAACATCTCATACCTTAAAAAGAAGAAATACTAAATGAAATTTGGGTTTCATACCAACACTCCAAATGATATTGCTATTGATGATGCCTATACATTCAAGTATGGAAAGGTAGTTATAAATGGATAATTATAAATACCCCTCCATCCATGTGTGTTTAGAAAAAAGTGGTTATAATTTTGTACTGGCGGGAATAACAAAAAGTGATTATTGTGGAACTTGTGGAA
>JAGKTI010014919.1:0-21099 GCA_018397915.1 Birgus latro | reverse complement strand
CTTGGTTACTTTACCTTTTTGTTTCTTCCGCACAACAGCAAGGGTCGGGTCAGATTGTTGTTCTTGGACAACATCTTGACTACAAATCAGATCTTGCGGCAATGCAATAGCCACTGGGGCAACACAATTTGGAGCCTTGGCCATGGCTCGTGTTACCGCAGCCGAAGTCTGACTAGTGACATCTAAGGTGCAACTAAACTTGGCACCTGGTATATTACCTATAATGAGGTCAAACATAGGTTCTTGCATGACAACTGGAACTGTTGAACCTGTGTAAAAGGGAGATGCTACCTGTATACTTGCCTCAGGGAACAATCTCACCGATCCATCAATAAGCTGAGCCTGGATCTGTCTGCCTGTATATTCTTCAGGACGAACAAGACTGCCTGACAGTACAACCTGAGGAACCATTGTCTCTCAGAACATTAACAGAAACACCTCCCATAAACCCTGGCTGAACAAGGAAGGCACTGTTACCTGTAGGAGGGCCTGTGGAGGAAGCAGCCAGCCATTGATAAAGCTGCATGGCACTCAACTCTTCATATCTGAAAGGGCTAGATGCCTTAGGAGTCGTACCCAAACTAGGTGCATGAGAAGTTGTACTTTGACTAGCTGAACGAGGAGTTGTACTCACCATCTGGGGAGTAGGAGCATTGACGACCTGTGGAGGAGAATTCACCACCTAAGGGGGACTAGAGAACTGTGAAGGAGGACATGTGCTGGTGGGGACGGCACCATCGTGCGCCTGTTGGGGAATGAAGGCTGCTTTTGCCTCCTGCCTCTGATACACTGGGGCTGGTGTTGAAAAGGTTTGTCCCACTGGCTGATTGCGTGGCTGATACTGTTGCTGCCTAGGGTACTGTTGCTGGTTAGGGTTGTTGATGTACTTCTTCCAGTCATGTTTCTGTGTATTCTGCCGCTGGTCCTTCTGCGGTTTGCCTGGACCATGACCATTATTTTGAGAATGGCCTTGATGCTGGGGTTCAGTCTGGGATTGCTTACCAGACTTAGCAGTATCTCTCTTATTCCATGGCTGTTGCCTACGAGTTTGGTACCCGTACGCAGTAAAGAAAGCATCAGCCTTTTCCACCATTTGGTTTGCATCCTTCACTTTGGACATCTTGAGCTGGGCCATAAGCTCAGCAGGCCACGACTTATCCAGCTGTGTGCTCAACACGAGGTTGATCATTCCCTCTTGCTTGCTGGGAGTCTCGTCCTTCTCCATCCACTCGCCTAAGTATGCCGTGAAACGGTCAAGGAACTAACAGCTGTCTCCTTTTCCTGGAGACGCGCCAACATGAACTGATTCCTAGCATGATCAACGGTAAGACTGTATACTTTGATGAGTGCGGTCTTCATCATCTCGTATGTGAGATTATCTCCGCGAATTCTGTGGAGAATGTCGAGGGCAGGGCCCTCAAACAAGCTAAGGAACTGAAGCCGCTTAGCTGCCTCATCCAGATCGTACAGCTGTGCCATGTCTTTGAAACGAGCTATGAATGGCTCGATTCGCTCGCCTTCCTTGTAAGAAGAAAGCTTGAGACAAGTAGTTGCTAGAACAGGTGCTAAGAGAGCAGTAGTGTAGCTTGGATTAGTTGCACCCGATGTGCCTGAAGCCAAGGAGTCTCGCTTCAGCTTCAGCACTTCAACCTCGTGTTCACGTGGTTGGCGCTCGTGTTCACGTTCTCTCTCTCGTTCCTCGCACTCGCGCTCCTTCACACGTCCCTCGTACTCACGTTGTTCTATCTCATGTTCGCTCTGAATTTTCTGCTCTTCACGGGCGGCATTCTCGCGTTGCTGCTCGTAATTGAAGCGTGACAGGACATAATCTCGAGGGTTAGTAAGCCCCATATCCTTAGCTTCTTCCACGTATGCACTGGATTCCATCATGCTCAGTTTGAGACTGAGTGACTAAAGTAAGAGTGAGTGAGTAATTTGGTAATAATTCCATGCTAGGAGTTTATCCTGGAATGAGGTCGCCAAATGTCAGGGGGAAAAATGTAATTCAGGAGGAAAATGTAATATTGTTTAATTGGAGTATACAATGTATAGCTATGTGTGCTAGGAATAACTATCGAGTCATTTATTACGAGAGATTAGACTCGTGAAATCAAGCAGCAATTTCACTTTTATGCTGGCTTACTTCGCCAATTCTCTAGAGCTGAGAATTTATAGACTTTCTCAACAGTACACAGCAGAGACTAGAAGCTCAAGTAGGCTGTAATATTGTACCGTTGGCCTCTGAGAAGGTTAGTTTCTCCCCTTAACAGTCAAAAATAATAATAATAATAATAATAAACAGGATCTTGGCTGAGCCAAACTCCTAGCTAGCACAACGGATTTAAGGATTGATGCCAAAGCTGGCCTAAGTTCCAGTCGTGATTAATATAAGGAGTTGTGCTAACGTGGAGTAGCAAAAGTGTAATAAATATGTGGGGAAATTAAACACGACTATTACATTTAACAAAGCTCAAGAAAACGAACTGTAAATTTATTGAATACAAGAAAATAAATTTACGTTACATGACTCCAGTTCACATCAAGAAAGGGAAACGCAATGACTCAAACACTCAGACAAATAGTTAAATAACCCAAAAACTTAAGCCTAGGAAAACAAAAGGAAATACTAATCGGTATAGATAAGACCGAGCTGCTGTAGACGATCACCAACTTGTGGGAGCTTCGGGGATTCACGCCAATACAAGCTGAGATCTGAAATCGCTAAGAAAAGTGATCACTCGAGCTCTCGTAAAGCACAACCCGCACACGCCGTGGCTAGAGACAGACTGGGTATGGTTTTGAGTGTCCGACGTGAGGAATGTGAAAAAAAGGGTGTGGCTGGTAACGGCCAGGGAGGTGAAAGCGATAATTCAGAAATTATTGCTCAGAGGAATGCACCGTCTGCACGTCCGCACATAAAAACAATCACTCGCGAAAGAATGACGAAAGTTTTGACAGCTTGATGCGAATATAAGTACGCTAGCGGACGGTTGAGAAGAATGAGAGAAATCTCGTGCATTTCAAAATCATTCGTTGCTCCCACAAATCACTCGATGTCACAATTTACATTACATAATTTTACGGTGTAGAAAATTCGTGACACTCCATTCTAGGAGATTTCAATGTTCACCACCACCGTTGGCTTTCCTCTCCTTTCACTGATCCACCTGGTGAACAAGCCTACATCTTTTCTATCCTTAGCGACCTAGAGCAGCTTGTACAGCACCCTACCCGTGTCCCTGACTGCCTTGGAGAGAGTTCCAACATCTGTCTATCTATATACCTAATCTGCTTCCCCCAAGAAAAGGGAGGTAGCTGAGACAGGTCAACACACTACCAATTAACTCATCCACTCATACACATTCATTTGCATCTTAGCCCTAAAGGGGAGAAGGGACAGATCCTCACCGTACCACACTGCACGAGGGTCAACTACGCAGTGCAGTCAGTGACATCCGCAGCAGGGCCCGACAGAAATGCTGGTTTACCCCTGCTACATCATAATGGATCCAGCCCCTTACTTACACCTGACCTGATCAGCTGATCAGACAAAATGCAGGAGAATATCCCCTCAGGGCTGCGTCATCATTTATTCATTCGCAATTTCTCTCCATTCATTTCTATCACGCACAGCCACTCTTCCTTGCTCAACAGACAACACTCTCGTATCCAGTGCTCTCTTCACACTGTCCATCCATCCTATTCGTGGTCTTCCTCTCAGCCTTACACCTCTCACATCCGATCTAGTTATCTTTTCACCAATCGCTCATTATCCATTCTCTCCATATGCCCAAACCATCGCAACACCCTCTGTTCAACTCGATCAGCCGAACAATTCCAGTTCTCCATCGCACTTCTTCATTTCTCACTCAATCCATATGCGTCATTCCACACATACTCCTCAGACACCTCATCTCCATTACATTAGGACTTTTCCTCTCTGCTACACCCATATACCATGTTTCACCCCCATATAATGCAGTCGGTACCACAACACCCTCATACAGCCTTCTCTTTACATCCATTCTGAGTGAACGACATCCAAACACTTTTTTCATTCCTCCCAGCACTTTCCAACTTCATTCATTCTAAACTTCACTTCTGCATCTATTCTTCCAACATACTTGACCTTTTCCTAACAACTAATCCTTCTGCTTACACTGTTAATCTTTCCTCTCCGTTGGGCTCCTCTGATCATGACCTTATTACCTTAACCTGTCCTATCCCTCCGGTACAACCTGTGGACCCCCCAAAGAAACGCTGCCTGTGGCACTTTGGAGCTGCAGATTGGGAGGCCCTCAGGCAGAACTTCTTTGATTTTCCTTAGAATGATTATTGCTTCCATGGCCGGGAGCCGTCTAAGTGTGCCTTGCGCATTACGGAGGTTATTCTCTCAGGCATGGTAGCATACATTCCTTTCTCATATCCTCTGGCTAATGCAAGAAAGCTTTGGTTTAATCACGCTTGTTCTAATGCTGTCCACAACAAGGAGAGAGCCTTTGAAAGGTACCGGAGCCAACCCACCCCTGAATCACATCTTTTCTATATTTCTGCCCGGAATCGTGCCAAGTCTGTTCTTCGCTCTGCTAAAGATAATTTCATCCGTGCTAAATGTTTCCAACTCTCCAACTCGAATTCTTCCCGCTCCTTTTGGCACCTTAGACGATTCCGGTGCTATTCCTCCATTACTTCCTCCCTCAGACTTCCTCATGACTGGCATTAAAATGTCTTCAGCTGATGTATTTTCTGCCATCGCTGGCCTCAATATTAACAAGGCCAATGGGCCTGATGGAGTCCCTCCTGTTGTCTTCAAAAACTGTGCTTCTGTGCTTACACCCTGCCTAGGTAAACTCTTTCGCCTTTGTCTCTCAACTTGTACCTTTCCTTCTTGCTGGAAGTTTGCTCTCACTCAGCCGGTCCCAAAGAAAGGTGACCATTCCTAATCCTCTAACTATCGTCCAATTGCTTTAACATCCTGTGTCTCAAAAGGTTTCGAATCATTTCTTAACAGAAAAATTTTAAAGCATCTTTCCTGTCACAACCTTCTTTCGGATCGTCAGTATGGGTTCCATCAGGGACGCTCCGCTGGCGATCTTCTCTCCTACCTTTCAGACTCCTGGTCATCCTCCTTTCGGGACTTTGGCGAAAGCTTTGCCATTGCACTTGACATCTCAAAGGCTTTCGATCGAGTCTGGCATAAACCTTTGATTTCCAAACTGCCCTCTTACGGTTTCTATCCTTATATCTGTACTTTCATCTCTAGCTTCCTTTCTGGTCATTCTATAGCTGCTGTTGTAGACGGCCATTGTTCTTTTCCTAGACCTATCAACAGTAGTGTTCCTCAGGGCTCTGTCCTATCACCAACTCTCTTTCTTTGATTCATCAATGACCTTCTAAGCTGTACATCTAACCCTATCCACTCATATGATGATGATTCCACCCTTCACCTTTCCATTCGATTTCCGCATCGTCCATCTCAGCAGTTACTTCAACAAACAAGGGATGAGGCTATGGCACACCTAATGTCTGACTTGGCTCGTATCTCTGATCGGGGTAAAAATATTCTTGTTATTTTTAATGCATCAAAAACTCAGTTCTTACACTTATCAACCCGACAAAATCTTCCTCAGGATTACCTACTAATGTTTAATAATGTCTAGCTCAGTCCTGCATCATCCTTGAACATGCTTGGGGTTTCATTCTCTCGGGATTTGTCTTGGAAAGAACATATTACATCTCTTATGAAATATGCTCCCAAGAGATTATGTGTGTTCAGCCGACTCCGAACTGTCTTTACCCCTGCACAGTTGTTGACCTTGTACACGGGTTTTATTTGCCCGTGTTTGGAGTACAATTCTCATGTGTGTAGAGGCTCCCCACATGCAGCTCTTCTCAATAGGGTGGAGTCAAAGGCTTTTCGTCTCATTAACTCTCCTCCTCTTACTGGCTCCCTTCAACCTTTGTCTCTTCGCCACACTGTTGCTTCTTTATCTCTCTTCTATCGCTACTTCAATGGTCACTGTTCCTCTGAACTGTCTGCTTGCATCCCTCCACCTCTACGACGGGCACATAGTACCCGTCTATCAACAAACTCTAATACATTTTCTGTCCAACTCTCTAATGCAAGAGTTAACCGTTACTCCCACTCCTGTCTCCCTGTGTCTGTATTCCCTACTTCCTATGATCTCCAGTCCTTCAAACGCAGTGTGTCCAGGCATCTCGAAATGAATGGATCTTGAATTTGGCTCTCTTTTGTATTATTTTTACTTTTTCTTGGAAGGAACAGTATGCGCGCCCTGGCCTTTGGTTCCTTCTTCCTTGCATAAAAAGAAATGACCTGTTAGTAGTAACAGGGCCATTAAAGGTATTTTGCCCCACGGTCTCTCCAATGACGAAATATACGGTGAAAGTGATTCCTGAGGTGAGGGACAAAGAAACAAAGAAGCTCGAGGGAGAAACAAACTGAAGTGAGTGAACAATGCTTTTTTCACCACTATTATAGTGTGAAAACCACATAAATTCGTACCAAATAATTAAATAAATACGTAATTTAAAGTGGCTTGAATTAGTTAACCCTTCCATAGTTCGTTTTCTTTAGCCAGGAACCCTGAAAAAGAAGGAAAACGTAAGGCTGACTGACACCTATTATAAGCTCAGGAGGGCGATTTTTCTATGAATTTTCGATGTTTCTCACCAAAAGCGGAGGTTTGAGCCAAAAAAAAAAAAGAAAAAAGAAAATCGGTCGGGTTCTGATGGTGTGTTAGGTAAGAACTCGCTCGGGACTGGACGGGTTAAGGCAATTAAATCCCTTAATCCGCTGAGTCCCATCGACGCTACTTTTTTCCACGGACAGCCCCAACAATGTACATCGTACATCACGCAATTGCAAGGCCTATTGTGTGCACATTTTTCAACATTCGCGGGTGATTTTGGGTAGGCATATGTGGGAGACCTTCCTCTACCTGCTGTCAAGCGGGGATACTGCCTGGCCCCTCCTTACCTCCCCTTCCCCCCCTCCCCCCACACTGGGCAATTCACCTGTTAGCAGCAACCTCGCCAGTAAAAGTATGTTGCCCCACGGTATCTCTAATGACGAAATTCACAGTGGAAGTGAATCCTGAGGTGGAGAGCAAAGAAACAAAGAAGCTAGAGGTAGAAACAAACAGAAATGATGGGGTGATAATGTCATAAAGGAAGGTGCCAATACTGGGGTTTTGGGTAAGTGAGCAATGCTTATAAACGCCTATATTATTGTGTGAAAACCATTATAGACTTTTACTACACATAAATTCGTACCAAATAAATGAAATAAATACATAATTTAAAGTTGCTTGAATTAGTCAACCCTTCCATAGTTCGTTTTCTTAGCCAGGTACCCTGAAAAAAGAAGGACAACGTAAGGTTGGGTGACACCTGTATCAACATTTTTTTACCTCAGGATCGCGATTTCACTATGAATTTTCGATGTTTCTCACCAAAAGCGAAGGTTTCAGCCAAAAAACAAAAAGTCGAAAATCGGTCGGGATCTGGGGGTAGGCTGGGTAAAAAAAAAACGGTCGGGACTCAGCGGGTTAATTCACCAGCAATCATCTTTCATTTACTAGCTAGTTCCCTAAGATTTGGCCAAATCAGTAAGGTCACTTAGCTATACGGTATATTGAGTCGAACAACAGATGACGACGGGCGTGCGTTTCGGTCACTTCCTAGGCAATCAGGCGTCCTTGTAGGTGTGTATTTACAAGCTAGCTAAACGTAGCTGCTAACGGAGTGAAATCTGCTCAAGGAGTGTGTCAGTATGGCGAAATCTTTGTCCCTCATGTGATTCAGGAGTTACCAGTTACTTATTAATTACATATTCAAATAAAGCTAACTTACTCCATGAAATATACATGCTGAATCTAACTTAATCTAATCTTAGTTTTAATCTAAACTAAACCAAACATTCTCTTTTATCTATAAAGATATATTGACCCCATGTCTACTTTTGATCATGATGCTTTTCATCATTTAGGACATGTCACAGTCATGCAGACGCAATGAGGCCAATGGAAAATTCCTAATTATTTACATGTATGTACAATATAGTTGTCCACAAGTGTTAAACGTAGTAGCATTAATTTATTAATAATAAGAATTATTAACAGAACATAATCTCTGGGTTTTTAAACCTCTCGAATTATTATTAGCATTCTGCACGTTTTCCTCTGCCCTTTAACATTGAGAACTAAAGTAAAGTAAAGAGCACAACCGCTCTGAGGGAAAATATTTCCCACAGTTTTGGGGCTGGGCGAATAATGATACTCTGTATCATGTAATGTGACCCTTAGCCAGGAGCTCTTTCCACAGATCTCGAGAGCCCTGTGCTGCAGTCCTTCTAGGTCGCACATCTTGATCCAATTGTTCTCCACCATCCTCTGTTTCCGAGGGAGTCGTTAACTCAAGGGATACCAGTTCATCTATCGTTTTTGTACCGAGATGTCCCCTACAATTAATTTTTACAAGTCTCAGCACCACTTCTGAGTCTGGATGTGTGGAAATTACCTTAGCTAATGGCCACTGGGATCTTGGTTGTTCGGTTTTTACTAAGACCACATCTCCAATGTTTATAACTGATTTGTTGCTGGCAGCTTGGGCCCCATAATATCTCTCTCTTAGGCTCAAAAGATATTCTTCACTCCAATGTCTATTCCAGATGTCCAATACCTTTCTCAGACGTTAGTATCCCCTGTGTAGATGTTGTCCTATTTCATTATTTCCTATTGTAGGATTATTTATTCCTCCTGGATATCCACACAAGGTATCGGATGAAGTTTCCTGCCATACATGTTAGTGCATATTGTCGTTACTGTGTGTGCGCTCACACACACCTTTTGCGTCACGAGTGGTGATGTCACCGGAAGGGTCCTGCGGTATGCAGCCGGGGGCCTGGACAGTTCGTGGTCTGAGACCAGTGAGTGTGGTTTGCCTTTTCTGACACTGGTAGCAGAGCGTAGTTCGAAAATAATGGCGTCGTGTTCGACTAAGTGGCCTCCAAACTTGAAAGTGATTCTGCTTATGAGAGCTGGAAAAAGGACATCGACATTTGGTGCGAACTGATGGACTTACCAAAAAAGAAACAAGCCTTAGCTGTTCACCTGTCATTGTCTGGAAGAGTGAGAGTGGCGTCTTCAGAAATTGATGTGGCTGATTTGAAACAAGAGAATGGTGTTCAGACCTTGCTGAAAAAACTAGACAGCTTATTTCTCGTGGACAGAGGACGGCGGCAGTTTGCAGCTTTTCATGAATTGTACAACTTCAGAAGAGGCTGTGATATGAACATTCGTAAGTTCGTGGCAGAATTTGAGCATGTTTATTTCAGATTTACGAAGCAGGACATGGCATTGCCAAATTCTGTGATGGCTTTTATGCTCTAAGCTGCATGCAAACTTTCAGACAGTGTGCAACAACTAGTGATGTCCGCAATAACTGAGGTGACATGCGAAAACATGAAATCTGCCCTAAATCGTATTTTTCCTGGTGAAATTGGCGGGCAGAACGATGCATCGGTGTCTGCCAGGGAGGTGAAGGGTGAACCAGTATTTTGGAGTGTCGAAGTTGGGAGTGAGGAAATGTTTTATGTTAGAGGTACTCGACGAGGACGGAGAATGTTGCGGTGTGGTGCAGTACGTGATCGAGGTCGTGGTGGTGACCGATATTCAACCGTATCTGCTAGAATTCCCCAAAGCTCATCCACCGGCAGGAGGCAGAACCCACTTGGGTCTGACGGAAAGGTATCGAGGTGTTTCGTATGTGATTCTAGATTTCATTGGGCACGTGACTGTCCGGATGTATACGGAAACGACGGCAGTCGAGAAGAAAATTCCGAAACAGTAAATCTGTCGTTATTTATGGGCTATTCTGATGATGCCGCTAGTATAGGTAAGTTATAGTCTCTAGTAGAAGAATCTAAGGGATGTGCTGTTCTAGACACAGGGTGTTCTACAACAGTATGTGGAGTTGAATGGATCAATTGCTATCTAAGTGAGCTCATTGATTACTTTTGCTAATGGTGTCACAGTTTCTTCCCTCAAACGTGTTACTCTGCCCTGCTACATTGGAAATATGCGTGCAACCATCGTGACTGATGCTGTGAACTGCAATATTCCCTTGCTGTTGAGTGAACGTTCCATGAAAAAAGCAAAAATGTTGATAAACTTTGGAAGTGACCAGGTCAAAATTTGTGGAACTATCATTAATTTGAAGTCCTCATCTTCAGGCCATTACTTGCTTCCAATTTCTTTATGACTAGGTCATGAATTTTGTGAAACAATCACGCTGGCATCGCTTGGGCGTGATGTAGAAAAAACGGCTTTGCAGCTTCACAGGAAATTTGGACACCCAACATCGGCGAATTAATTAAACTGGTCACAGATGCGGGGATTAAAAGTTCAGAACTGGAGCGGGCTATCAAGGCTGTATCTGATGCTTGTACAGTCTGTTGCAGATTTAATAATGCCAAGCCCCGACCCGTAGTCAGTTTGCCCATGGCGTCTAAGTTTAAAGAAGCCATAGCCATGGATTTAAAAGCTTGGGGAAGGCATTATTTCTTAGTCCTTGTTGATTTGGCGACCAGGTATTGTAATGCGATAGTAATCGCGGATAAGTGTGCGCCCACCATTATCAAAGGAATATTTCGGAGCTGGATTATTGTGTTTGTTGCACCTGGAAAAATTCTTAGACAATGGCTGTGAATTCAACAATGCGGAAATGCGAGCACTGGGAGAGGCCTTCAATATCAAGATCGTGACGACATCTGCAGAGAGTCCATGGAGCAACGGAGTCTGTGAGCATCAAAATGCAGTCATTGGTGACATTGTTAGGAAGATAATGGCTGATAGCCAGTGTGAATTGGATGTGGCCTTGGCATGGGCAGTATCGGCAAGAAATGCTCTCACTAACTACGCAGGCTTTTCCCCTAACCAACTCGTTTTTGGTCAAAACCCAGGCCTGCCTAATGTGTACAGAAATGATCCTCCAGCCTTGGAACCTTCATCACAATCGAAAATTGTGAGAGACAACTTGAACGCTCTTCATTTAGCAAGACAAGAGTTTATAAAGACTGAATCAGATGAACGTTTGGCTAGGGCTCTGCGGCACAACGTACGTTCGAGTGACTTAAACGACATCCGAAATGGAGATGAAGTCTTCTACAAAAGAAATAACAGTCATGAGTGGTACGGTCATGGAATTGTAATAGGCAGAGATGGGAAAGAAATTCTTGTGAGACACGGCGGTGTTTATGTGCGAGTGCACGTGTGTCGTCTAGTGAGTGCGCCAGAGTAAGATACTACAGTTGAAGGTGGTGTCAGCAGTGATGAGAAGAACAGTGTTGTCCAGGAGAAGCCTAAAGACGATTCTTCGCAAGTGTTGAATGACTACCCACCAGATGACGAGTCGGATAATGGTGTGGTTCCGATTGATGAGACTCCCATAGTTTCTATTCCGATTAATCAGCCTCCCAAAGTTTCTGTTGGTCAACGCATAAAGGGAATACATTCAGAAAGTGGAGATTTGGTGTCTGGAAGGATTATGAGTAGGGCAGGTAAAGCCACTGGAAAGTACAAACACTGCTACAGTTTGAAGAGGGACTCTGACGGCAGCACTGATTGGATAGATTTGCTGAATGATTTTAGCGAATGGGAAGTGGTTGATGATGATGCAGATATGCTTGTTCTTTTCATCTTTGAGGCCGTATTATGCGCTAAGGAAAATGAAATTACAAACTGACAGAATAATGATGTGTAAGAGGAAGTAGATGTTGCTGGGCAAGGTGCCATAATGGTTCGATGGGTTGTGATGGAAAACTGAAAAATGGAAAGCCTATTGTTAAATCCCGCTTAGTTGCCACAGGATCTGAGGAAAACACAGTGGATCTCCGAAAAGATTCGCCTGCTTGTTCAAAAGAAGCAGTGCATTTGGCACTTTCTTTGGCCTCCACCAACCAGTAGGACTGCCACACTATGGACGTGAAAGCTGCCTACTTGCAAGGTAACGACATTGTGAGAGTTGTTCATTTACGTCCTCTGCCTGAATATGCAAATGGTAAGTTATGGAGACTAAAGAAAACTGTTTATGGCCTTTGCATTGGTATCTGCGCGTAAGAGATGAATTGTTGAGTCTCAGAGCTAAAGTGTCATCACTGGATTCAGCGCTGTTCTCTTGGAGCAATAGTGGCAAAGTCGAAGGCATTGTATGCATCTATGTCGACGACTTCCTTTGGGCTAGTACATATGAGTTCGAACAGCAAGTGATAAACCGTTTGAGTCAAATATTCCTCATCAGCAGTTCAGAATCAAAAGCCTTCAAATACATTGGTCTCAATGTCATCTCCAACATCGATGGCAGCATAACGCTCGACCAATTCCAGTATGCTTCATCTTTGAAACCAGTCACTCTGAGTAGACATTGTGCAGCAGTAAAATCAGGAGAGCTGTCTGAATCTAAGAAAGCGGAGTACAGAGCATTAATTGAGCAACTCAACTGGATTGCCACACACACTCGGCCAGATATTGCCTTTGATGTGTGTGTGAGTTGAGTGTGACTAGCAACCAAGCTACCGTAGTGGATTTGCTTAGACTCAGTAAGGTGATCTCAAGGGTGAAGACTGACAACATGAAGCTATACATTCCAAGAATGGGGCCGATCGTGGACTATCATATAGAGTGCTTTTCGGGTGCCTCATTTGCCAACCTTGTAGGCAATGGATCTCAGGGAAGTTCTGTGATCATCCTACGAGATGCTAGTGAGGCAAGATGTCCTATATTCTGGCAGACAAGACAGATCAGGAGGGTCGTCAAATCTACCTTATCTGCTGAGGCATTGGCGCTGCTTGAATGTGCTGAGACTGCTGTATATCTCGCCAACATATTGCGTGAGGTTTCTGGATGTGGAAAGATCAAAATAAAGTGTTTCGTCGACAACAAGAGTCTGGTGGACGCCCTTTACTCCTGTAGGAGCGTAGAAGACAGGAGATTGCACATTGATATTGCTGTATTACAAGACATGTTGGAGCGAGGGGAGATTGATGAAGTATCTTGGGTGGATACATTACAACCACTGGCTGATTGTCTCACCAAGAAAGGTGCCTCGATCGAGCGGTTGTGTGCAGCAGTCAGCCGAGACTAGAAAGTTTATAATACTTCAAGAGACATCATATATCTGTATGGGGTCACAGACTGGGCCTTGATAGTAATTAAACAAAAGTGTATGTATTGGATGCATAGTGCATATCGGGTGTTGATGGCACTCACACAAAAGTCTATGTATTGGATACATAGTGTGTATCAGACGCTAACAGACCATCCAGCTTCGTCCTTGGAATCTTTTGTCAAATTAAGAAGAAAGGACGAGAGTGTTAGTGCATATTGCTGTTAGTGGGTGTGCGCGCGCACACACCTTTTGCGCCACGAGTGGTGACGTCACCTGAAGGGTCCTGCGGTATGCAACCGGGCGCCTGGGCATTTTGCGGTGTGAGGCCGGTGAGTGTGGTTTGCTTTTTCTTATACAACATATGAGTAGGTGTCAATGCTTCAATTCCAACGCTAGTATCATCTATATAGGTTAACGGTCTATCATTAATCCTAGCCTTAATTTCAGTTATCACAATTCTCAGTTCTCTTGTGATCATAGTTCTGTGTAAATTTTTCCTTAGGCAGATCTTTAATATTCCAATCATTCTTTCTGTAAATCCATTTTGCCATGGTGCTCCTGGAGCTATGAACTCCCAGGTACAATTTCGGATTCCCAGTGCCGACTTAACCTTTGGGTCATTCATCATGTTCAAAAGTAGAGGTGCTGCTCCAACGAAATTAGTTCCGTTGTCACTTATTAATTTGGTAGGACAAGACCTTCTAGCAGCAAATCTTCTAAATACGTTCAGAAATGTCTCTGAACTCAGATCTTCTGCCATTTCTAGATGGACTGCCCCCATCTTGGTGCAAGTAAACACACATATATACACCTTATGGGGAGTTCCCTCACCCGTAACAGTTATAGCCCCTGTGTAATCAACTCCAGTTACCTTGAAGGGCCGACTTATCTTTACCCTATCCTTTGGCAAAGCAGGTGGTCCTGGGTTGTCGTATGGCCATTGCTCTTACCTCCTGCATTTGAGATTTATTTAATGAACGATCTACCCTTAGGGATCCAATACCTTTCACGGATTCGGGTCAAGGTCTGCGGCACACCTCCATGGAGAGTCAAATCATGGGCTTCATTTACAATTAACTGTACAAAATAATAATTCATGGGTAAGAGTATAGGATGTCTAGTTTGGAGAGGCAAATCAACCTTTATTATCCGGCCACGACATCTAATTAGACCCTTTCCGTCTAAGAACAATCCTAAATCTCTGCTCAATTTGTTCTTGTTACCAGTGTCTTGGCAAAAAAGGTCAAAAATCTCTCCATAATACTTCCTTTGTATCCTTTTCAGCCAATATTCATGGGATCAAACTTCTTAAACCCCACTTTCTTATTCAAAAATTCAACAACCATCCTAGTTGTGTTTATGAGCTGTTTTATTAATGAGAATCTGCTAATGTCACTTATCTCTGGCTCAGGTATTACTGGATCCAGTTTACATCACTAACCTCAGCAATACTATACTGTATTTGCTCAGGCCAATCCTTAGTAAGTAACCATTTAGGACCTTTAAACCACAACTCATCCTTGATCAGTCTCTTTACTGTCGAACCTCTCGAGAGCAGATCAGCTGGATTTTGTTTAGAGGATACATGCATAAATTTAAAACTGGAAGAGAGTTCTTTTATAGTCTTCACTCTATTGCAGACGAAAGGAATTTTACTGTCCTCCTTTCCTATCCAGTAAAGACAAACTTCACTGTCAGTTCATATATTAATATCCTCAAACTGAGTATCCAGCGTAGTGGTTAGATACCTGGCCAATTTAGTTTCAGTCTCTATGAAAGCCAATTCGATTTGAGGTAGGGTTCTTCCCTTGATTGGTGCAACTCTGGCTTTAGACATAATAATTTTACTGTTATGTCCCGTTCCACAATAAGCTACCGTACCATATGCCTTTTGAGAAGCATCACAAAAAATTTGTAAATATGTCTTCTCGTTACTGTTTATCATCCTGGGATTATTTATGCTTGATGTTTTTCAAATTCCTTCCGAATTGGTTCCCACTGTTCAGCATACGTTTCACCTAATTCTGTGTTCAGTCTAACTTCTCTCGCCAAGCCTCTTGCACTAAACATTTGCCCCTAATAACTATAGGACTGACTTATCCTAATGAGTCAAATAACATGGTGACCTGACTTAACAGGGACCTCTTGCTGAGAGTGATATCAGAGAACTTAATTGGTTTTAAACTTAGTTCATCAGCCTTCGTATCCCAGTTGAGACCCACCACATTTTGAGTTTTGGGAATATCAGTATTTGGATAGTCCTATTCCTCAAAAGCGGTGAATTTGTATTCCAGCTCTGTAACGGCAAATTTGCTTTCCCACATTCGGAATTGGCTACTTCATAAGCCTTCAATGCTTCCGTCTCTGTATCAGCAACACCTTGCAAATTATCCATATTAAAAGCCTGCTCTATTTCTGGGCATTTGGCCCTTTCAAAATGATACTTCAATGTGTTGCAAAATAGGAAACGACTAGCACAAGAGCCAAAAAGCACCGATCGGAAATAGAAAGTCTCAATGGACTAAGCTAATTTTGAGGGTCTTGAGGCCAGAGGAATTTTGTAAATTTCCTATCCTCGTCTTTCTATCCTATTCTGAGAAAAACCTTACTAATGTCTGCTGTAAAAGCATAAGGTTTCTCTATAAATCTTAGTAATACTTTCCCTAACTTCTCTGTTAGTGTAGGGCCACAGTATAGGCAATCACTAGCTGACTCCTTGGACCCTTTACTACTACAACTGAAAACTATCCTTATGGGAGTTGTTACTGAATCTTTGTTTACAGCTTGATGTGGTAAATAATGTCCCTCTTTGTGGTTAACAGGGAATTCTACCTCTTCAATAAATTTATTCTTCAGTTGATCCTTTATAATATTATCATATATGGCTAGATGTTCAGGGTGGTTTTTCAACTTTCTTAGAAGGAATTTAACTGAGCCTTAGCTGCTTGGAAATTTGTAGGTACTTCCGAATGGTTTAGTTTCCATTGTAATCCTACCCAATACTGTCCATCTTTAAATTCCACAGACTGGTTATACATATCCAAAGTTATCTTCAGGGGTTGGATCTTCAATGTGTATTCCTACACTGTCTAGGTCCCAAAGTTTGTGTACAGATTCAATTTTTTCATCCAACAAGTCATTTATCTGAGTTGGTTCTAATTCTGTACCTGTTCTTGCTACCATCAATGACTGTGTGGGGGTAACAAAGACTGAGTCTACCACCTTGGCCTCTCCTTTGTCTTTCTTTGGAAAAGGCAACTGACCCATAGTAAGGATACCTCCTGGACTCTTGAACAACTGTACTTTATTTCTTTTAAAGGTTCTGTGTAAGAATCTTCCACAGTAATCTGATCCAATTATCATTTTTATGGGACCCACAGTATCTGATTTCACATTCTGTTTTACCAACCTTATCCCTGAGCTCTGCAAATGATCAGAGGTTTCATTTAGTCCTTTTATACAAATACTTGTTTCCATCTTATCTAGTACAGCTGCTGTTATGCGGCATTTAAATCTGCCACGTTGTATCAAAAGGTCTAACTAAATCAATAGACTGTGCCTCCTTGGTAGTTAAGAACCCTGTGATGGCTACATTTACCTTGCCAACAATAGGTAACTTTATTTTTTCTACAAAGTCTGCAGAAATGAAGGTTTTCTGTGCACCTGTATCAAAAAGAGTATATGCTAATATGTTTCTGTTTTCAATCATTACTTTTACGTCAGCAAGTGGAACTGCAGCTGTTCTTACTGGAGTATTTGCTTTCACAACTCATATTGACACTTGCAGGTTTAGGAACCTCATGTTTCATCATCCTCGGGCACAAAGCACTGTGATGATTGTCCTTATTACATTTGAAACAAAGATTATGTTTAATTTTACAGTCTGCGGAAGAGTGTTCGGTATTCATGCAAATCATACTGTCGCACCGCTGCCCAGGTGTCATTACGGTATTTCTCGGGAATATATTCTCCCGTATTTAATAGTGAATGGTAACGTGGTCAAACCGCCTCGACACTGGCAACGCGCGACATGGGGGACTTCACTAACACGCCACTATACACATGTACTTAGAACTGGGAACTGGAAGAAGTGAAAAAATAATATGGTTTTTCTAGGCTTTAATTACAAAATAGTATTTACAAAAATCTACAAATAACTCTGAGGTAATTCCCACCTCATTTCACTTCACGTGTAAATGTGCCAAAAAACCGCACATACACGTCTACTCTTAAGTCACTTGAATACTAACACTATTTTAATAAAGCAAAGCCAGTCTTGTAAAAAATCACTAGTGCTGTTATATATATAGCACTCTTTACTCACTCATATATATGAATCTTCACTGTTACATCAGTACAAGAAAAACACATTTAACATTTAAAATCTTAGAGTCCTTGTACTAGTCCCAGACGACAGACAAATAAAATAGCACTGCTAGTCGGTTGTACCCGCGGTCACACAAGCATGTACTTTCACTTACTACCAGTAGTGCTCGCATTGCTGACTCCCTGGAACTTTACGTTGGCTATACAGCGACGTCTCTGCACCAAGCACGTCGGGCTGCCTCACCGTTCACTAGGGCTCTCCTCCAGGCTCTAGTCTGAACTGAACTCTCTGGCCCTGTCTGGCCTCAGAAAGTTGCCGATGTTCGCCAGCGGGCATGTGGTTGTGAGGTGGGTGATGACTTCACCCACTCATCCAACGCCGTCACCCACATCTCACCCGCTTCACCCGTCGCCGAGCCGGACCAGATCTGCAGACGTCAGTTCGCGCTCCCACGATCGGATAACGCCCAACCAGCAGTCTTGTGCATAAACAAATTGACCAACACCACCTGCACTACCCCTCTCTCTCTATCTCTTCCTCCTCCTTCCTCCAGTTATCTCTTTCTCTCAACCTCTCTTCCTTATTCCATCTCCCTATTGCCCACAGCTGTACACAGAATCCATCGAACCCCTACTCTTTCCCCCCTGTCCGCGTTTCATCCTAAACTCATGTCCGGCAGGCGGTGTCACCTGCACACCTGTCACAGCTGTGTGTCTTACACCTGCCCGAGGGGATGCATGTCGGCTTCCCGACAATACAACATCCCAATTCCTGAAGCCTCACTATTCTAGAAGCGTAATCAGGATACTGTTAGCGGTGGTTCAGTCGGTTGAGAGGTGGCCTGAAGTCCTAACGGACCCAGGTTCAAATTCCTGCTGGTGCAGGGAACAGTTTAAGGATTTTAATTTCATTAAATCAGGCTTTACTGATTTACCCGAAGAACCGCCGACATGTAAAAATACACCCACTAATACCAATACACCAGTCCTGTATGAGACAGCTCTAGTATGTATTCAATATGGACGATGGGTGTTAGCGCCGATGTGGTGGCATGTAGAAGTGTATGGTATGTAGGAGGACTGCTGGGCCTTGATAGCAGGCTGTGAAGCCTATGCCTAGAGTCGGACACATAAAAAAAATAAATGCACTGGAATGTTGTTCACCACAAAACACAGACTTTCCTGTCCCTTACCATGGAAATTTTTACCTCCTTACCTTCATCAGCTTGTCTGTTCCTTGTCTTTATTAGTTTATCCTCAGATTTTAAAGAGCTAAGAAAAGTACCTATCTCTTCTTTAGGTACAGACTTAGCCGTTCCTGGCTTAGGTTTCCCAGCCAGTTGGTTAGTGATTCCATTCCATTTTTCAGCCTTCGGTTTATTTTCAGCAGGCTTTACTGTTCCTTGCAAATGTTTACAGAGTTGCATCAAGCCTTCCTCAATCTCCTCACAGGAGAAATTATCCTTCTGGTACCTACCATACAGAGCGTCCTTAGTTCTTGGTAGAAGCTTTAAGGGCACAATTCTAGAAAGCACCCAATCTGCTGCCTTAACATCTACCTAGTACTTAAGGCCTTCAAATTACAACTCATCGAATCCGAAAATTTTGCAAGAACTCGAAATCATGTTTAGGAATGGGTAATTCAATCAGAGCCTTCAATAATTGGGTAATGATTTGTTCCCTGTCTTCATAATTCTGCTTAAGGATAGCCAAAGCTGCCTCATAATTGTTTTCCTCCACATGTAATTCCTTTATCAATTTGTAAGGCGTCCCCTTGACCTGTCCTAACAGATATGAGAGCTTGCTCACATTAGGGAGATCTGTTCTATCATGGACTAAGTATTTAAACTGATCCCAAAAGGATTTCCAATTCTGCTCCCCATCAAACTCTGGAAGTGAAATTTGTGGTAATGCAGCCTTACTTGCTTGTTCCACAACTTTTGTTTCGTTCTTAATACTGGCTAATTTAGATTCAACCAGTGTCACCAATGTTAGATATTCCTCTAATTTACCTTCAAATTTGGTAGTTTCTAATTCTAAAAGATCTTTATCATCAATTTGTACGATGGCTGTTTCTAAGTTAGTATAACTTGGTTCATACTTGGCCCATCTTTCCTTTAGTATGTTCACCAGACTTCTTAATTTCTCCCTAGTTTGAGGTGTTTCCTCTAATGACCACCTACAGTCCTGTATAGCCCTCGTTACTCATCCTGCATTACCACTAGATGATTTTTGTAACAAGGAAATAGACATTGTTACTGATTTCTAAGTTACGGGAGTACAACGCTTATTTTAAATTTTACAACTCAAATTTACTGAACTCCTTCGTTATTTATCATTCAAAATTTTGAGGGATGTGGGAATAGGGTTTATGGTTTTAAACCAATCTCCCAGGATTATTAAACCTCTGGGGTATTTTGTTTTCCCAAACTCTGTTTCCAAAATAATTCCAATTCTCCAGAGCTCGGTAATAATTAACATTTTAAATTTTAAGGAGTGTAGGGATTGGGTTTTTGGCTTTATACCTATCTCTCTGGGTTATTAAACCTCTAGGGTACTTTGTTATTATCCCCACACTCATTACAGCATAGGACCACCCAAGGCCTGCACAGCATAGAACCGTTCTTTCTACGTGTTCTACTTCCACATAATGTGGTAATAGGCTGTGCCCAAATAACGCTTCCTTAAAATTCCTCAACGCCACAGCACACATCTGTTATCCTCACTCTTGGGGCACCAAAAATGTCGGGAAAATATCCTCAGTGATGCTCCTCACTCGGGGCACCAACATTTATGTCATTGATATCGTGAGTCACTCCTCTCTAAGTAGAGTTAATCTAAATTAAAGCAATGGTAAATTTGCATAAGTCTCGTGAGTAAATTAAGTCAATTAAATCCCTTAACTCACGGACCAGCATCTCCCATATATTAGCTAGTTCCCAAAGATTTGGCCAAATCAGTAAGGTCACTTAGCTATACAGTATATTGAGCCGAACAACAGATGACGACGGGCGTGCTGTTTCAGTCGCTTCCTGGGCAATCAGGCGTCATTGTAGGTGTGCATTTATAAGCTACCTGAACGTACCAGCTAATGGAGCGAAATCTGCTCAAGGAGTGAGTCAGTATGGCGAGATCCATGTCCCTCATGTGATTGAGGAGTTGCCAATTATTTATTAATTACAAGGTTACACTCCAGCTAACTTACTCCGTGAAATATACAAGGTGAATCTAACTTAATCTAATCTTAGTTTTAAACTAAACTAAACCAAACATTCTCTTTTATCTATAAAGATATATTGACCCCATGTCTACTTTTTATCATGATCCTTTTCATCCTTTAGGACATGTCACAGTCATGCAGACGCAATGAGGCCAATGGAAAATTCTGAATTACTTACATGTATGTACAACAGAGCTGTCCACAAGTGTTAAACGCAGTAGCATTTAATTTATTAATAATAAGAATTATTAACAGAATGTAATCAATGGGTTTTTAAGCCTCTCGAATTATTATTAGCATTCTTCACGTTTTCCTCTGTCTTTTAACATCGACAAATAACGTAAGGTAAAGAGCACAACCGCTCT
>JAGKTI010014918.1:0-21100 GCA_018397915.1 Birgus latro | reverse complement strand
TGCAATCAGTACCGGTATACTGTACACATTTCGTGGATGCTCCTGAACGGCCTACTGAACGGACACGTGAAATTGATATTATTCATTTTCTCTAGAGGATAGGAAGGGGGGAAGAAAGGGTGAAGTGTAATGATCAAATCTCATATGACAGTAAGTTACATACAGAGTGGTCCGTAAATAGCGTACCGCTAGAAACACCCGGTGACTGTATTTTGTGTGTTCCAGGGACGTCTCAGTCTGCTGATGTGAATGTGGGTGGGACAAGAGGGTTAGGAAATGAATAAATGATACAGGACAGACACTGATAACACTGATGTATGAACCGCCCCTGCATCACACGAGAAATCTCCGGCGAAGTGGGAGAGGAACGTTATATATGGACAATCCTGAATCATGTCCTGCATTCTCGTAAGATTAAGGAAGTTTCATAGTACTCCCCACTTTTATTTTTTATCAGTTTATTTCTGTTTCTGATCTCATTTAACAAAAAATTTTATTTATGCTGCCTGTATTAAAATGGCATGGACTGCGCACAACTGAATAATAAACTATAATATGAAAAGTCTGTAAAAGGAAGAGTTAGAAAGCTTCCTAAACTGACGAGAATGCGAACTGATAAATGCTAGGGAAGGCGTGGTGGACTCCGCCATTTTGTTACCAGCTCTAATGACGACACTAGGTAATGCTATTTTATTTTCAAGTTTCCTGCAATCGAGATTTGCGCTGTATTATTGTCTATGTTTTTAATGTAGGCTGATTAGTATGTCGTGTTCTATGAAATGAAGGAATTTAGGGCCGTGCTGGATATTCAAAGCAGTTTTGGTGATTTCATAACACCTCTTGCTTAGTAATTTATTCTGTGCATTACATCTCAGAGTCCTCTTGCATACCATTGATGCAAACTACTGTATGCCGATAATTAAATGACGTAAGCTGCATGTAGTAGAATATTTAGGAGTAATATGCGAAATAAATTGCTAAGTTATAGATGCTAATATATATATATATATATATATATATATATATATATATATATATATACACACACACACACACAACTAAGAATACGACTTAGTGTTAAAGGATACCGGCATGGCGAAGTTTTCCCGTTGTGATTAGCCATTTTAAGCTAGACTGAAATGGCGCAGTCTGTAATATAATTTCCTTCAGTGTTTTTTTTCGAAGTGCCAGTGAAACATTAAAGGCTGGTTCCACAGTTGCTGACTTTTGTTTCGATGCCCCACCCAGTGAAACCTTCATTACTCTGCTTCAGTATCCAGTCTATTTTAGCAATGTATGTTGGCGAGTGCAAGAACCATCAACCTGAGTACAGTTCGAATTACTGAGCTCAGTATTTCCTAATGAAGCTTACATCGTTAGGGATTCTTTTCGTTAAGGTGCAAATATCGTTCCGCTACTTTGTGTAGCAGTCGTGCCAGTTGTGAATTGATGTTTCAATAATACACCGTGTAAGTTTTCTCCGAGCTGAATAAAAAGAGGCCGTCCTTTTAGATATTTATTATCCTTAATATTTATTACCCTTTGCAACAAGTTTTTTTTTTTTTAATGAATATTCATTGTAACAGTTAACAAACACATGTACTTATATGGGTCGATACACCACAAGGTTGACCATCACAAACAAATATTATGCTAAAAAAAAAAAAAAACTAAAAGCGTGATTGCATGTTTGTATTTGGGTGTTAAGTCTGCCCCAGCCTCTGCTTCTCAGTCATCCGCGATACACAGGTGAGGAGGCTGCGTTTGGTGAAGTGGGCGAATCAAATCTGTTTTCTGTAATTTCTTCAATAAGAAACCCGTTGAAAGTTGTGCTATAAAAAGAAAGTACCGTAAATAATTCGAACTGGTATTACAAGACCAGATATGGTTAGGAAAAAAGTGTTGTAACCTGGTTATTTTAACTAAAAAAAAGATGACGTATTTTAAATATGTTCTTGCTTCATTCAGATGATTTGATTGGGCTAAATCAATGGAAACACAAGACGTCTTCAGAGTAAAGAGGTTAAGAAGAGCGGAAAAATAAAGGTGAAATTGACAGACTAGATAGTGCGGATGAAAAAAAAAGTGTAAAAGCACAAGCGAAACGAAGTAAAAATGATGGCGAAGAGAGGAGGAGGAGTAAAAACTGAAAAACGTTAAGTGATGAAGTATGATAAATGAAATGTAAGAAAATGAAGCTGAAACATGGTAAAGAAAGATAAACGTTCATTTGATACGTTTCGCCTTTTTTGTTGCTATTTTTATTTTATTTCTTCCAGGATCCTTTCAGATCTTGGATCCTTTCAGTTCTTCCTGGATTGCCTTCCGATATTATCTTTCGTTTTAATATGTCACAATAGTTCTCATGTTGAAAACAAAAGAAAATACTGAAGCAGTCCAAAAGGATTGAAACCCACTTCATATGATTAGTCAGGATCTCAGTGCTTACAGTGTAGAGATCAACTGCTTTAGACATGAACATACACCGATATCGATTGTTAATTATCATTGATTTGTGATGGATGTTTTATAAGGACAAGCCGTTGAAATTTATTGGCTTCTGTCGTGGAATATATCAAAATAATCGAGGGGCATTATGGGTAGAAACTGAAATGTTACTCGTGATCAGTCTAGCATTACACATAAGGATGATGTGAAAATTGTTGATACATTAAGAACATAAAGTGTTTAGACTGCTTGACGTGGTTCAGGAAGTAATGTAGGACAATTGAAAAAGATGAAACAAATAGAAAGAACATAATGTAAGGTAGGGGTGTTATCTTGTAGGGGAAATTTATTTAAATGCAAATTTTAAGGAAACATGAAATATGAGTAAAAATTCAGTGTTAGGAAAGCAAAAAGAGCAGAACGGGTGTTAGGAAGTAAAGATGAAAATAATACCGTAGTGAAAGAAAATGAAAAATAAATTTTGAGGATCTGAAGATGAAATTCAGGTAAAAATGAGGGTTGAGAAAGTGAAGATTAAAACTCTGTGAAATTTGCAAGTGTTTAGAAAGTGAAGATGGAAATTTAAGGGAAAATTAAAGTGTTAGGAGAGAGAGGCTGAAAATTAGGTAAAAATGGAAGTGCTAAAAAAATATCAATTAAATTTAAGTTAAAAGCAAGCGTTAAGAAAGTGATACTGGTAATGAATTTATATAAAAATGTAAGTGTTAGGGAAGGCAGAAAACTTAAGTGAAAATGAGTGGGAAAGAAATGATAAAACAAGGCAAAAAATAAAGTGTTACGGAAGTGGAGACATGATTAGGAGACCACTTGTAATGAATCAGCCATTTATATGCAGGTTGCCCGTATTATAACCACTGAGCTCTATAGTATAGAGTGGCTTTCTCATGGGTATCACAACGTAGTTTGTGTAACCGCCGCCAGGGGCCCAGGGTGGCGCTGATATTGTTTATCTACAGCACCGACGCCCCCGTCTTTTGAAATCAGCCGATGAATTCGGAAAATGTAGTGCCATGGCCCACTGCTTAGCTTATGTAAGCAACAGCGAAACGGAAACAGCAAGCTAAGAAAAGTGGGTCCAATTGCATTGCCATAGTAGAGGCGATGAGTGGAGGGGTTTCAATATAGTGGCCAAGGCTTCACGCTCGCTGCGGAGATAGCCACTCCATAGTATAAAGCTAAGTGATTATAACCGACACGGAAGCTCGTAGCGGCTCTTCCTCAGCGATCTCCGTTACAGAATGCACATCATTATCTTCTTGCGTGTTGCTGATGCAAACTATGTCGGTATTGATATGATACAAATATCATACAAGAAAATGTTAAAGAATTACAGTATATACAAAGTAAATTTCAATGGAAGAGGTGCTATGAGCTCTTTTGCACCACTTAATTTATAAGACGGCTCGAGCGCCTGAGGTTTGAAAAGTCTGGCACTAACTTGCAATTATTATCGTCCGATGGCAGCAAGATGAGACTAAGCAATATAGTACATCCTCGTAGTGAATTAGGTAATTTATAAGTAGATGGAAGAATTATGGATAAATATTCACAAGGCACAACAGCAATTTAACCTGTGGAATCCCATCGACGTATGGGTACATCGCGATGTTTTGTCACAGCTACACCCATCGATGTACAGGTACGTTGTGCAGTTGCAAGGGTCATAATTTGCACAATTTTCAAGTTTCATGGGTGATTTTTGGTAGGCATATGTGGGAGACCTTCCTCTACCTGCTGTCAAGGGGGGGATACTGCCAGGCCCCACCTGACCCCTCCCCCTCCCACCCCTCCCCCCCACACTGGGCAATTCACCTGTTAGAAGTTAGCTGGCCAGTAAAGGTATGTTGCCCCACGGTCTCTCCAGTGACGAAATTAACTGTGAAAATGATTCCTGTGGTGGAGGACAAAGAAATAAAGAAGCTAGAGCAAGAAACAAACAGAAGTGATGACGTGGTAATGTCGTAAAGGAAGTTGCCATATGAGGGTGTGTTTAGTGACTGAACAATGCTTCTATTGCCTATAGAAATGTTTGAAAACCAATATAGTCTGTTACTACACACAAATTCGTACCAAATACATAAATAAATACGTAATTGAAAGTGGCTTGAATCAGTTAACCCTTCCATAGTTTGTTTTATTTAGCCAGGTATCCTGAAAAAGAAGGAAAACGTAAGGTTGCATGACACCTGTATCAACAGTTTTAAGCACAGGATCGCGATTTCTCTATGAATTTTCGATGTTTCTCACCAAAGGCGAAGGTTTGAGCCAATAAAATTTTTTCCCCAAAATGCTCGGGATTTTGTGGTATCGTAGGTTGGAAATCGGTCGGGACGTAACGGGTTAAGTACTGTCTTTCGAAGTGTTTACTGATTTTATCTCACCAGTTGCTAACTTTTTCCTTCAATGGCACTTCTGTTGAATGATCTCACCCCTTTGGGTCATTAACCCGTCACGTCCCGACTGATTTCCAGTCACGAGCATTTTCGGGGGAAAAATATTTTTTGGCTCAAACCTTCGCTTTTGGTGAGAAACATCAAAAATTCTTAGAGAAATCGCCTTCCTGAGGCTATAAATGGTGCTACAGGTGATAAGTAAGCCTTACGTTTTCCCTCTTTCTCAGGGTACCTGGCTAAAGAAAACGAACTATGGAAGGGTTAACTAATTCAAGCCATTTTAAATAACGTATTTATTTATGTATTTGGTACGGATTTATGTGTAATACAAGGCTGTATTGGTTTTCATACATTTATATAGGCAATAGAAGCATTGTTCAGTCACCAAACACATCCACATATGGCACCTTCCTTTATGACATTACCACCTCATCACTTCTGTTTATTTCTTGCTCTAGCTTCTTTATTTCTTTGTCCTCCACCTCAGGAATCACTTTCACCGTGAATTTCGTCATTAGAGAGACCATGGGGCAACATACCTTTACTGGCTAGGTTACTGCTAACAGGTGAATTGCCCAGTGTGGGGGGGGGGAAGGGGGGTTAGGTTGGGCCAAGCAGTATCCCCGCTTGACAGCAGGAAGAGGAAGATCTCCCACATATGCCTACCAAAAATCACCCATGAAACTTGAAAATTGTGCAAATTATGACCCTTGCAATTGCGCGACGTACCCGTACGTCAATGGGTGTAGCTGTGACAAAACGTTACAATGTACCCAATTCGTCGATGGGATTCCTCGGGTTAACTCCTAGGGGATTGTTATTTGTTATAGAGGAAAGGTGTTAGCAAAGGGTGAGATTAAAAAAAAAATTAACTAAAATTACTTGAATTGTACTGTATATGCGGCTTCTGGTTTATCCGAATTATGAAAGGGAAATGAGAAACAGAGAAAGAAGGCATCAAAATTATTTGTGACTGGCAGAAAATACTGATAACTTGTGGGAAGTGTATGTAACCATCAGAATGGAAATAAATCAGTATAACGGAAAAGATAAGCCGACGGAAAAATAGCCTCTTCAGTACGATGACAATTTATGCTGCCAGACGATTTTATTCAGCCTAGAGTCCTCATGCTGGAAGGGTTAATATCTGTTATCCTGAACTGAATAAAATCGTCAGGATATAGCAAGAACATCAATAGGCCTCAGAAGCAGAGGGGACGTCTTTCAGTATTACCGTATTTATTACTGTTGCTGGTATTTCCAGACGATTTTATACGGCTTAGGATAATAGACTTCAGAATTGGAGGAGTTAGATGTAGCCTTCATTAATCTTTTCTGTACGGGAGACCTTTTTAAGCTGATTAAAATCGTCTAGTGCCGTTGTAGGAAAGTTTTTCGATGAAGGGGGAATACATAGTCTTCATGGGTGATTTCAGCACGAGGTAGTCCTCCTGAGTAGCATTATATCGCTGGGAGATAGCAAGAAATAAACTAATACATCATAGTGAAAGGATTAATAACTGCAGAAAACGTAAAGATGATAATACAAAATAACATACAGGGCTATCGTTTGGCCACGGCTTGTGATGATTCGGGGCTTGGGTTTGAATTATAAAGCTAAATCGTGTGTGAGAGTGCCAGTGTGTAGTACGTTTGCCATCTATGACGTTTGCCCTACTTATCCACCTACAAAACGTTTCACAATAAAATAAGAGTGAATAGTACAGTGAATAAAAAACGAACTAAAGAAAAAGATGTGTGACAGCATTATGAAGATTTTCTTTTTTAAACGTGACCCCGAGTGCCGTCGATTGTATCTGAGAAATTATTCGTGGAGACGATTGTTCAGGAAGGCGAAGGTGCAGGGACTGTCTTTTTGGTAAGTACAGTAAAGCAAATTATTGTAACGCGCTGAGGAGTGAAGGAAGGATAGTGCCTTAAGGCTAAGGGGGACATAGGTACTCATCTGTGTTTTAACGTTGACATCTCATTTTATGTTGTGTTGATACTTATCCACCTTCACTTCTGAGCCTCTCTCTCTCTCTCTCTCTCTCTCTCTCTGTTTTGAACATTTTTGTATTTCTCATCTGATTTCACCAAACTTGTAATTGCTGCATAAGGTACTATATGTAATNACATCTCATTTTATGTTGTGTTGATACTTATCCACCTTCACTTCTGAGCCTCTCTCTCTCTCTCTCTCTCTCTCTCTCTCTCTCTCTGTTTTGAACATTTTTGTATTTCTCATCTGATTTCACCAAACTTGTAATTGCTGCATAAGGTACTATATGTAATTGCTAGTATTTATAGCCTAAAACAAAAAAAATACAGAAGTTATCTCAAGGTAAATGTAATTAAAAGATCATGTCCCCCGTCAGCATAGACCCACTGTTTGAATTTGTTTCATTCATACCTTTTGTATTTATCAGTATCAATAGGAAATAGTTACGGTGCCGAACAATATAAGTGTATCTTCGTCGTATATATGCCGAAATTGTCTCGTCTTTTTTCTCTGCCGATTTTTCCATTTCTTGCAGTGTTCCTTTTCTTACGGTACGTTTATTTTTTTTCCCCCATTGAGTATTATTTCTCCCTATTTCATTTACTGTTTCCACTGTTTTCTGTGCGTTTTAATATTTCCAGTGCTTGCACTAAATGGTTTCATCATGATTTCGTTGGTTTGTGTGTTTTGGCGCCTTTATTGATTATGCAGCCTACTGATGCAGTGAATGTCGCATTTAGGGTCGGATTCTAAGTGCCATGATAGTCGTCGTAGCACTTAGCGATACATTTTTCGTGCTGCACAACATTCATGTGTTATTTATATCGTTTAGCATCTATTTAGTTTGCATAAATATCTAACAGGAACTGAGATGTAATGTGCAGAATCAGTCGCGAAGGAAGAGGTGCTACGCGGTCTCCATAGGCACCTAGACTAAAACTTGGCCAGCATGGGGATGGGGGTAACGTCTGGCTGTCACCCATTTCTGAGAGGATCTGGTCAAATGGACTGGTACAGAATGATTAGCACTGTTTACCATTATCTTAACCATCGAATTTGCTTACATTATTTTTGTGGTCCTATATTCTTGCTGTCTTCGATCCGCAAGAGAGTAAAGTGACTGGAAGAAGAGGAGGTGGACGAAGAACGAAGTAGGGGAACATTCAGTTCGTTCACTTCAACTTGGCAGAGATTGTCATTTGGCCGTTCAGTTTACGTAGCACAGTGACCCCCCCCCCCCCCAAAAAAAAAGGGGGGGGGCTTTGCGGCTGTACATCCTTCCCATAGCACTTACTCGTGACTAGCATCATATTCTAGTGCTGATCTCGTGCTAGAGCTCAGCATTTATGGAGAGTTGCTACTTTTACTCGTTAAAGTTGAAGAGAGTATAGTGGAGGAAGGGAGGTAGCCTTAATGAGGGGGGGGGTGCGTATGTGGAGAGGGGATCAGAAGAAAAAGTGGCAGACCAAAGATTGCGATGGAGAGGGAAGGAACTAATAATATTATCACGGTAGGAACTATTTTCTCTTTCGGAGAAATCTCATGGTTGGAACTGTTTTCACGTCTGGAACTATTCTCACGTTTGGAAATATTCTCATGGTCGGAACTATTCTCAGTGAGCGCATACCTTCGCAAACGACTATGCCAGACAGATCAGTACACCACTAAAATTTAATGAATTCTTCCTTGGCCTATGACCCACATATCCACAAACTTTTATTGAAATCCATCGGTAATATTTTAAGGTATATATCTTGTGAAAAAAAAAAAAAAGGTCTTGAACCGGAACTCGAACTCAGATCACCACAATTTCATCAATTCTTCACTGGCCCATGACCCACATATCTAAAAAATCTAATTGAGATCCATCACTAACCTTTTTACATACCTTGTGTGTGTGTGTGTGTGTGTGTGTGTGTGTGTGTGTGTGTGTGTGTGCCTTTTTTAGACATGTAACTGAAGTAGCGAGAGATTGTCTGTATAAAAGGAAGAAGAGGGCCTTAGACTCATGCCCATCGACTACACGGGGTTTATTACGGTGGCATGCAGTTTTTGCCAAGTCTCGGTCTTACCCCAGCTACAATACACAACCGTCGCTTTACAAATCCAGGTCCCTATTATTTTCGGTTCCACGTGCAGACAGGCTAAGTGTAAGAGGGCCGCCCGTAATCACAATATGTGGGGAGTGAGCAGGGAAGGGAAGAGAGCATAGCGTGATATAAATATGTGTGGTGCAGGGCGGGAGGTGGGGTGAACAGGGAGAGGAAGCAGCTCATGTACGGAGCAGGAGAGGTTTAAGGTACGGAGCAGAAGAGGAGTGCAACAAACTATAACAATGCAGAAGAGGAGGAGAGCAAGGAGCAGTGAAAGTAGACTATGTATTGAGCTGGAAAGAAGAAGGACAGGGAAGGAAGAAAGGATTCAAGGAGGAGGAGAGGAAGAGAACAGAGAGCAGAGGAAGTGGCCTGTGTATGGAACAGACGAGGAGGAGAGCAGGGAGCAGACGAAGTAGGCTGTAGGCTATACTGAACAGAAGAAGAAGACGGCATGGATTGAGGGAAGTATGCAGAGAGTAAGAACGGTGCAGAACAGGAGGAGAGCAGAGACTTAAGAGAGTGTATGCACAGAGTAAGAAAAGTACAGAGGAGGAGAGCATGGGGAAAAGAAAGGAGAGGAGAAGGAGGAGGGCAGGGAGTGAAGGAAACACACGAGAACCAGGAGAGGAGGAAGCATGGGAAAAGAGCGAAGGAAACACTCAAGTAAGGAAGAGGAAAGACTCCCAACACTACCACACCTCAGTATCCTCCATCCTCCATTACCCCACCTGCACAACACACACAAGGGCTATATTTAGAAAGAAAGCACACTCCTCTATATATAGCTATCGTCGCCGCCCAGCACGCCTTGACTCTCAATCTTAACTCAGGTTGGTGTGAGATTATACCCCAACCCTTGTTCCATCTCACTGTTGTTTCACCTGACGTCTGCCTATACTCACTGCTGTTTCATTTGGCGTCTGCCTATACTCACTGCTGTTTCACTTGGCGTGTCCTTATACTCACTATTGTTTCACCTGGTATCTGCTTATACTCACTGCTGTTTCACCTGGTATCTGCTTATACTCACTGTTGTTTCACCTGATATCTGCTTATACTCACTGCTGTTTAACCTGGCGTCTTCTTATACTCACTGCTGTTTCACTTGGTATCTGCCTATACTCACTGCTGTTTAACCTGGTATCTGCTTATACTCACTGCTGTTTAACCTGGCGTCTTCTGCTCATTGCTGTTTAACCTGGTATCTGCTTATACTCACTGCTGTTTCACCTGGCGTCTGTGTCTAGTCACTGTTCTTTCACCTGGCGTCTGTTTCTACCAGACGTCTTTTTAATTTGGCGTCTGTTTTATCGTTTTTTTTTCCCTATTTGGTTTCCGTTTCATATCACAGATTTTTACCCTACGGGTATTCCTGCTCACTGCTGTTTCACCCCGTAACTTTCACTTCTCTGTTGTTTTTGTTGGCGTCTGTTTCACCTTACTGCTGTTTGGCGTCTGTTTCTTCTCGGACTTTTCATTTGATTCTGTTTCACCTCATTGCTTTTTCACCTGACTGTTACACCTTATGACATTCTCACATAGCATCTGTTTAATCTCACTGCCGTTCTACAAAAAAAAAAAAAAAAAAAACATTTTAAGGGACAGACTGAAATTAGACAGATATACCGTAGCTATATACAGTATATCAATAGTCTACTCATTCACGTACAGAATTTCTGCCACATTCTCCTTTACCCTCACCACTCTGTTACTATTAAACCTGCCACTATAGCCCAATATTGTCACCATTTGGTTTACCATTATAATACTGCCACCAGTCAGGTAACCACAATGATACTGCCGCCTTTCAGCTCTACCATAATAATGCAGAGCCTCCCATGGCAGCATATGGTGCTGCGATAGATCTTGTTCCTGTCGCTGTGTGGGAGACGGTAAACTGTTCTGAGTAACGGTAGCAATGTAGCCTCTTCATGGGAATTTACCACAAATCCGTGGGAGAAGTAGGATTACGTGGGAGGAGTTATTGGAACTAATTTTTTGTGGTAATTCTGTGGGATTCTGCAAGAATTTGTGGGACTCTGATTTGTAACAAATAAATTAGATATAGCATTTATAATGGAATATGATATTCTATAGAACTGTCATGACACCAGCGCCTGCTGGCTGCTGAGGCTGTCTGTACTACTGAATACTCGTCTGATTTCTGTGCGGTAGGGTTCATCTTGGACTACCGCATTGCTGGCGGATTCAGTTCATACATAGGCTATGCCAGTGCGAATCGGTGATTCCCTGTGACCTTGTGAATGTGGCTTACAGATACAGTTCGGTTTTTAATAATGTGGATAATGTTAAAATGAGTGGTGTCTTAAGTCTGAAAAATTGTCAAGCTTTTTGAGCTGAAGACAGTGAAAAGATTAAATCTGTTGGTGAACAGATCTTTCCTGACATACGTATATCCTCATTAACAATGGCTTTCTTTATTTTTCCCTTTTCTAATAAATCCGCGGAAATATTCTCTCAGGTGAATAGCATACAGAACTCAACAACTGATTCACTATAAGATCAGTTGAGTCAATTATCCGTGGTTTGAGTTATGGATAAGTCAAAACCGTGTGTAGAGTTCACACCAGCATTCGATATTAATATTTTTCCTTGCCAAAGATTGATGAACGAAGACGATGAATCCATAAAGATCAGTACTGTTGTATTAACAGTTCAGATTTGTTTAGCTAAGATTATGGTATCCTAATTGATTTGTGGGAATTTTTACGGAGAGTAAAATCTCATTTGGTGGTATTTGTAGGAGAAGCCACATGGAGAAAAGAATTTCTTTACGAAGTGGTAACAGTGAACGGCAGCCCTCACGTTTATACCTGCAGGTACAGTATATTCCATAGCAGTCTGCCATTATATCTATACCTACCTACAGTACCTATCTATCTGTCAATCGGTATCCGTTCCTTTGTTATTCCTCCCTCCCAACCTGCCTACCTACCTACCTACTGCACTTATGTGTCTGTCTATCTATCTATCTATCTGTCTGTCTGTCTATATGTAGGTATCTTACGTTATCCCTGCCTACCTGTCTCCCTATCTGTCTATCTCTCTGTCTATCTGTCTTTATCTGTTTGTCAGTCTTTCTACCTACCTACCTATCTGTCTATCTGTGTCTATCTATCCATCCATCTAACTATCCATCTATCTATTAGCCGAATGCTTTTCTGTCATTATGTATTCTGCAAAGTGTGGTATCTTATTCAGAATTGTGACTTCTTGCCTTTATTAAAAGCAATAAATTCACCCCAAAGCATAGAATATAAATCATATATATACAAATTACAGTTTGAATATATATAGTATTTCACGAAAGATTTATTCGCATTTGGTATGCGCGTAGAGCAAGTAGGTGTCATAAAAAAAGTAGCAGACGTCTAACTTTTAAAAAATCAGCTTTCAAAATCATACTGAACTTGTATTTTCTAAGTTTTTGATTTTTTTTTTTTTTCAGGCAGAGCTCAGCTTGTGTTATAAGCAGCGAAAGTTTAATCTAAATCCGCTGAAATGAACACGAGGAAAAAACGTTCCACCTCGATGGGAATTTATTTTCTTTTTTGAGGATTTAGCCGTAAAGCTTTTATGTACCGTACTTCCTTTTGTATCACTGGAGTTATCTGAACACCAGTGACCTTGAAGCCAATCAAGTAATGAAAAGAATAGCGATGCTTGGCTGAGGAGAACAGTAACAACCCACGTCCTCGATATCTGAGGCACAACAGAGGACACGGTACGCTGACCACATGGCGGGATTTTCCTGCCACTACGAACGAAATAATTATAAGATATCAGAAAATGTAAGAGAATTACTCTGTATGACTCATGGCAACAAACGGCACTTTAATCTAGTCCGTGAATAAAACACAGTCGCCTTTAGTCATCTTACGTCTTCTGTCTCCTATTATCATGTGAAGTAGCTTGTCACGAGGTACTGCTATAAGCCTACACCGTATGCTGTACCTTTTGTCTCTTCTTGAACCTTGAGATATTCAGACATTCCTTAGAGCAGCTTGATAATTCGTTCTCATAGACTGATCCAACGCATGAATAACTGTAATGTAGTGTAGTGTTGCAGTGATATAACTGATTTCCAGTTCCCCGAGAAATCACTGAAAGTTCGAGAACAGCTTGAAGTATCATATTGTAGCTGTTATCCCCACGCATCATTTGCTTACCAAAATGATGAAACCATATCTCAAGTCACAGGTATCCTAACTTAAGATTCTCCAAAGAATGAAGGGCGTGGCTGTGGTGACGGCTTTCCTGGTGGTGGCTGTGGCGGCCTTCGCGTTGGGTGAGACTGGTCAGTTGACTAGTGAGATGGACCAGAAGATTGTGGAACCCAGGAGGGAGGAGAGGATCTTTGCTTTCTACACCACCACATCCATCAAACGTCTCGCCACCACCACCATCACCGCCATCTCTACCTGCCTCTCCATCACCGATATGGCACCTGGTTGTACCGGAAGGAAGAAGAGGTCCTTGTTCAGTAATCTGAAGTGAGTAGCGTTCCCTGTATTTGACCAGTTAAGTGTTACGTTGTATTTTTAACTGAAACCCTTGTACCGCATGAAATCCAACCCCATAGTACAGTATCACTAACAAGAAATGGTATACCCGGTACCAAGGTACTGCTGGGTCCTAGAATACCGTATATTGTTTATAGAGCTTTGTATAACAGGAAAGTGTTGGCTGAAATGAGGAACTTGAGTCTAGTAAAAGCACTTGGCTGTAAAACAGGACAATGTTCGACGGGAATCTGTAGCCAACTGCTTTGATTCACTGATTTTGCCGCCATTTTGTACAGTACTCGCTGGCACGAAGGGATTTCTCGATTACATTGAACTTATTATAGATGTGTCAAAAGAGGTTAAATTAAGTGTACAATCCACAGAAAGAAGTTTCCAAGACAAGTGTATATATTCATTGTAGGTCTTCATTTACCTCATTGACAACAAACCAATTTAATCGATGCTCTCGTTTCGGTATCTAGAAGCAACAAACAGCGCTGATTCGACAACCAAGCTTTTAAATTTAAAGGTGTTTTGTTTTCGCTGAAATAATGTGCATGTTGACCGCGAATTTTGTTTCTTTTAGCAACCCCCCATTGCAATCCTGGTTGTCCATGCCTCTCAGTATCTCTGTGGACTTATCTGTAGAGTTTGAAGTAAGAGGACGTGTTTCCACCGCTTGAGGCCTGCCCCACACCGCGCACCATCTCATCCCCAATATAAGCCAAACGAATGACTCCAGAGGGAATATTTTGTTACCCGTCCCCGCCCCGGAGGAGCTCGGGGATGGACATTGTTTTCACTCGGTTTGTCTGTCTGTATGTCTGTCTGTTAACAACTTTACGCAAATACTACTGTTGCAATTTTGACTAAAATTGCAGGGATGATGGGCTATGACCTTATGATCACCTGAATAAATTTTGGGCGAAATTGGGCCAAGGCCCAGGCTGTAGGACCCCCCCCCCCCAAAAAAAAAAGTTTTTCTGCCATAACTCCATTCAAATTCGTCACATCGACATGAAACGAAAGCCAAAAGGTGCATCTTTCAAATCTGCATCTTTTAACATCCCTCATTACATTAGGGGGGTCATCCGCAGTTAGCGGTAGGGGGGAAGGTCAATGCCAGGTGGATCGAACCTAAAATTTCAAGTGGGCATAAAATCGTAAATTTTTACCCGATTTACTCCAAATTTGATAAGCGACAGATATGATTAGATATCCTATTGTGTTTATACATCAGCACTAAAATGACTGCCTTGGACGAGTTTGGTGTGCCTTGGCACCGCTTCATGTTTTGATATGATTTTGGCAATATATTGGGTAATACAGATGGCACTGCTTTAGGACATATAATGACATTGATGGTGACGAGCCGGATAATTCATGGTATCGAAGTTGATGAGGGGGAGGGGTAAGAGAAAGTGAGTGGAGGTGCGACACAGCTGCTGGTTGCCACCGGTGTTACACAGATGATTATGGGGCTGATATTTGATCGGGTTTCTTCCAGTTCATTACCAGTTGTACTGATTTTCAAGAAATTCGATCCCCCTACTCTCCGTTTTGTGTATATGGAGGGGCATACGGCTAGGGAATTGCATTGCCAAGGAGTTAAACCAGCTATCGTATAACAACTCCAGAACAGTCTTCATCAGTCCATTTCCTTTTTTTTTTTTTCCTTATTTTTATTTTAACCTGTCTTTATTTTACTGATTTTTGTTGAGAAGGACCGAGTTTGAAGCGTTGTTGTTCTGGGCCATTTGCTAATGCTGGACTGTTTTGTTGCCTGTGACAATATCTGCCAAAACTCTTGCTGAACGCTACTTGAAGGCGAGCTTTCCACGCTGGGTGTTGTGCGAGTATGTACAACTCGTGTCCTGTGGTCTTTCCTTGGCAGAGTATGTTGGCTATCAGTGGTGGAGCACGTATTATTTCCTACACAGTCAGGTTTCTTCCTGAATCCTCAATGTAAATGTTCATTCCCCGCCTTGGTACAAAGCTGCAGTCTTCCATCGCTTCCTCAGATGCATTTCCATTCTGTTTTGTGTCCAGTGCCTGCTTTCGTTCTGGCAGCCACTGCCAGGAATCATCCAGCCGCTTACGCCACTGTTGAGGTAAAATGGGTCTGCTTTTTTTTTTTTTTTTTTAATTGGGTGGCAATGCGTTTTGTCATCTTTGATGCTACCTGAATAAGCAGTCCTGCTGCCAAAGATACAATTGACTTTAACACAGAGGTTCTTAACCTGGGGGGCGCGCTCCCCCTAGGGGGGAGTGAGTAATTTCCAGGGGGGGGCGCGAGCACGGGGGTAAAAGTAGGAATTTCCCTAATTATATTTGTAATTCTCTTCACAAGAGCGTGGCTACTATCGAGATGATTATGAAAACATGCATAAGTATCGCCTTTACTAATTTTTGTTTTCTGTACGCAAGTGGGCTTACCATTTTCAGTACCCATTAAATTTATATGTCCTCATACGTTACCGGGCCTTCAGTGTCAGTTGCCTCCCACACACACCTGTGATAATTACTCCTCTTCTTTCATATACTTCTTCAGTTGAGCCTGTTGAGGTGTGTTTTATCTCAGTTGTTATATTTATCTAAATATGGTTTATGCTGCCCTAAGGTTTATTGGTGAATTGTGAAGATGCATGTGCTGCCCTGTTATTCGCAAGTTTTTAATTCCGATTGTATTTTATCAGTAGTTGGTGCTGCTTAAAATCACGTGGTGGTTATGGTGATGTGTTTATGATCACGTTGATTTGTTTCTTAATAAGTGCTGAATGTAATCAACTTTAAACTACAAGCGAAAACCTTCATGCACTACGACACCATTCGAGCCTTCACGGCCAAACTCGATCTCTGGAAATGTCGATTTCAGCATGGAAATAGAGCCAGTTTTAGTAATTTGGATTCCGCTCTCACAGTTACCTTGATTCTGCGTTAAAGAAACAGTCACTCATCTTACTGACTTGAAAGCAGAATGCATCAGATACTTCCCAGTTATAGATGAGAAGCGTGAAGCCTGGAAATTCATCAGGAACCCACTTCAGTGTGAAGTAGCTGATGTTTCAGATGAAGTGCAGGAGGAGTTTCTTGAATTAAAGTTCAACTCCTCAGCTGAGGAAGACTTCAGAGAACTGAATCTTGAGACGTTCTGGGTCAAGTAACTTCCTGTTTACCCTCTGATCTCACATCAATCTCTTCAGATTTTGACAATGTTTGGATCCACGTATCTTTGTGAAGCTGCATTTTCCATGTTCGTTGCTGTCAAGACCAAGTGCAGAAACCAGCTGAATAATGAAGTGGACTTACGTTGTGCACTCTGGCATTCGACCACGTATTCAAGATCTGGTAGCTAAGAAGCAGTGTCAAGTATCTCATTAAAACAGTAAGTAAGTTAATTAAATATGCTGGGTATATTGTTTGCACAGAATTCATGCTTAATAAAAAACTAAAAACACCCATTGTTTTCAGTTTTTCCTTAAAATCTGGGAGGGAATTTTATCAATTTGGTTGAAGATGTGAGAGGGGGGGGGGGGGGGGGAGGGAAGAACCAACTACTGGAGGGAGCGTGGTAGTAAAAAAGTTAAGAACCACTGCTTTAACATGAAGGCAAGCTTTCCCACATAGCGTTGTAAGTCATGTCCTGTGGTTACATGGCAAGGTCAGAGGGTAAATCACAGTCACAGCCTGTGGGATAACCTGCTGTCAAATAAACTGTGTAATACAATCAGGGCCATCTTAACAAACCCAGATGGTATTACTCTGGGTGACAATTCAGGTCGCAGTATATCACCCTTCCCGTAACTTGAATGGCCATAAGGATTCACAAGTTCCTAGTGTCTTGTACTCAACTGGTATAGTATAATATAACCTTGCAGGAACCTGGAGGACCTGGCCCACATCGCAGCTCCACAGCTAGAGGGCACCCTGGCGGCGAAAAGTGTGAGCGTAGGTGATCGTGAGGCGAGGGCGGTGAATGACAGAGAAGGTAGGAGGCTGACAGTATGGAGCTCCGTCATCAGCACGTTAACCCTCACCTCTACATCCTATCTGGCCGGCACCACCATTACCGCTACTGCCCTATGCACCGTCGCTGGAATGACTAATCAGTGCTTTGGAAAATAATCGCTATTGTGGCCAAGATAATGAGTCATTTGCTTTTGCTAGTATGTGATCTTATGTTAGTCGAATTTATCAGAAAGCTGTACCATCGCTGAAGTCACTTGTGAATTTAGTTTAGCCATATTCTTAAAACTGAGGTTGTGATGTTTCCGGAAAACCCAAGCTTTTGAAAATCACTGAAGAAGCACAAGATAGGAGTTGGTGAAAGGTGTATCGAACATTTCCAGTTCAAAAAGCGTCTTCCACCGGGAATAAAATATTCTGGCGACAACACGATGGAAATGCAAAAGAAATTCTCGGTGTGAAGCAAATAAGAAGTGATGCTTTTGTGCGAAGTGTCATTCCTCTCTGACAGTGAATGTAATACTTGCATGCTCACACGTGGTGTAGAAATGAAATGTTATTTTACTATGATTAAGGAAGTCTGCTTACATTTTCGTGATCTCAGGCTGAAGAATACAGCTGTGTTTATCGACGGGCCATATTATTAAAGTTGCGAAAGCAATGGTGTGGACAGACCCCTAATTTGGACGATAACATCTGAAGCATGTGATGATGGTAGAAATGTCTGCCATTTCTGTATCGTTGCTGACTACACTTTGTGAGGTGGGACACAGGCTGATCACATCCAACAGTTACATGTGCTACATAAATGACTGTAAAAAATACAGGGCTTGTTTACATCATCGCTCACTCGGTTTTAATAATATAGTCGTAAGACATATACTGTCAAAAGCACCCATAGGCAGGTTCTTATTTCCGCCCTTTGCCGTCATTAATTTCATCCTTCTTCCTGTACAGTAACTCCTCGTTTTAACATTTTTGACGTTCCAGTACAATAAGTCCTCGTTTAACTCGCTTTTTTTTTTTTTAATACGTTCTTCTCTACTGTCAAGCCAGGGGTCGGCAACCTTTTGAACATAGTGTGCCAATTTATAATTAACGCCAATTTTTTTTTTTTTCGCCATTCTGCGTGTCAGGCCTTAATTCGTGAAATACATCGTGAACATACATAATATACATGCAAACGTCTTATTGTGGTATATAGTACGTATTTGTATGCAAAACGAATTACTGAATAGGTAGGTATGACTTTTGGTGATACAGCAAACATTGCTAAACGAATATTTAGAATAAATTAAAAATTTCTACTAACCTCCTTAGTGTGATCCTTGCCCCTGCTTCCCTTTAGCCAGAGCTGATATTTGGGGTGAATATTTTGATACCTTGAGCTTCACACGGCCCTCAGAATGATCTGTTGTAAACTTGCTGCGGTGTGTGTTAAGGATGTGCTTCAGGTGTGAAAACACCTGCTCACACTGATACGTAAATCCAAAAGCTGATACTAATTCAAAAGCAACTTTCTTCATGCAGTTGAGTTTATTAGGCAGTGACGCCCAACAGCTTAGAATGGAGGCTCCACGATCATCCACAGTTGTTTCCAGTATTTCTCGAAGCTTCTTGAAATTAGCTCGTTATAAAGAGGAGACCTGAAAATCAATCAGTTGCAATTCCAACTCCTCAGTTTCCATCCACTGGAACAGAAGCACTTCCAAGTCGCTATTTTTAAAGTTGTCTGGTCTGATCAAAAATGAAAACTCTGGGCCAGTGGGTTGTACATTTTGAAATCTGACTGAGAACTCGGACTCCAATTCCTACATATAGACTTCAATATCAGCAGTGTTGACAGGATGAGTTGCAGATAAATTCTTCAAGTTTTTGAAATAACGGAAAGATTCATTTTTAATATCCAGTGAGAAAAGGGCAAGCTTTGCCACAAATTCCTTCCATGTATCATACAAATCCATTAAAATCTGTCTTGCTCCTTGGAAGCGAAGATTGAGGTTGTTGAGATGTGAGGTGATATCTGAAACATAAGTTTTACAGTCCAGTCTCTTTTCTCCATTTCAGGACAGGTTTGGCCTTTTTCCGTTAAAAAGATCTTAATTTCATCAAAGCACTCCACAAATCTCTCCAAAACCTTCCAACAGCTTAACCACCTGACAGTTCTATGCAAGGGTATATCTGCCCACCCCTCTCTCTCTCTCGCCGCATTTTCACTATTTTTTTTTTTTTTTGTTACTCCGGATCACGTAGAGTGCCATAGTATAGCACTTAGCGTGCCACGTCTGACACGCGTGCCTAGTGTTGCCCACCCCTGGTCTAAGTCAACAGAAAATGTACACACACACACACACACACACACACACACACACACACACACACACCCCCCCACACACACACACACACACACACACACACACACACACACACACACACACACACACACACACACACACACACACACACACACACACACACACACACACACACACACACACACACACACACACACAATGAATGCTGAAGTTCCATGCTACCTGGTTCCTGAAGTTTAATTGCTACCCGGGTCCTGTAAAGATGATTTGTTGTTTTCGATCAATCTGCTGTAAAGGTTGTGTGGCAAAAGTTGTGATATTTTGGAACATCCTCGTTTTGCAGTGAGGACTACCGGAATTCTTTTTCTTCTTCTGTGATGCCCTCTGTACTTCAATGAAGAATATTTGAGGTGGATTTTTTTTTCTGGTTGCTTTTGTTCAGATTAATTCTCTCTCTCTCTCTCTCTCTCTCTCTCTCTCTCTCTCTCTCTCTCTCCATAACTCAGCTCATTTATTTTGCTTTCTCTTTACTTGGTTTCTCTAGTTTCTTCCCAGTGCCGATCTTGGAAACGACAGTTGTACGTGTCTAACGAATTATGTTAAGATTATGTAATATATCAAAGCTTATTATATTATTTATATGGACTCTCTTCGTTGTGTACCGAAGTTATTCAATAAATGTAGAAAACTGCATCAGATCAGTCTGTAATATATTCTTTAATCATCTTCCTAATGGCCGCGTCCACACCACATGGCTTTAGGTCCGGGCAGAGGTTTTGCATCACAATTTTTTTTTTTTTAATGCAAGGAAGAAGGAACCAAAGGCCAGGGCCCGCATACTGTTCCTTCCAAGAAAAAGTAAAAAACAATACAAAAGAGAGCCAAATTCAAGATCCATTCATTTCGAGATGCCTGGACACACTGCGTTTGAGAGATTGGAGATCATAGGAAGTAGGGAATACAGACAGAGGGAGACAGTTCCAGAGTTGACCAGTTGCATAAATGAAGGACGGAGTAACGGTTAACTCTTTCATTAGAGAGTTGGACAGAAAAGGGATGAGAGATTGTTGCTAGACGGGTACTACGTGCCCGTCGTAGAGGTGGAGGGATGCAAGCAGACAGTTCAGAGGAACAGTGACCATTGAAATAGCGATAGAAGAGAGATAAAGAAGCAACAGTGCGGCGAAGAGACAAAGGTTGAAGGGAATCAGTAAGAGGAGGAGAGTTAATGAGACGAAAAGCCTTTGACTCCACCCTATTGAGAAGAACTGCATGTGGGGAGCCTCCCCACACATGAGAGTTGTACTCCATACACGGGCGAATAAAACCCGTG
>JAGKTI010014917.1:2595-21102 GCA_018397915.1 Birgus latro | reverse complement strand
TGTGACTATGCTCTGCTGTCCAGTTTGTGAGAAGGGTCACTGTAGATGTGACTGGGGTTATTTTGAGCCTGATTGTGGTGAACCATTTGTTTAGTGTGTTGAGGTAAGGTTGGAGGATGTGTGCAGCTGTGTTTGCATTTTGGTGTGTGCATGTAAGTGTCATGTCATCTGCATAGGAAGCTATGTATACCTGCGGTGTGTGGGGTGTCGGTACGTCGTGCATGTATAGGTTAAGGAGTGTAGGGGACAAAACAGATCCTTAGGTGACGTCATTTGTGAAGTTTCTGATGTTCGAAGACTGACTGGCAATGTTACATATGCACATCTGGGTGCTAAGTAGTTTGCCAGCCATCTTTTTGTGTTACTGTGCATGTTTGTGTTGAATATTTTGTATGTGAGGTTGTGGTGGGGGATGGCATCAAAAGCTCTGCTAATGTCTAGTGTGACTAGGAGTGTTCTGTGTGGTGGCCTAGCTGAATTCATGCCATAAAAAACTCTCTGTGTAAGATATGCAAGAAGAGTGTTTGTGGAGTGTAGTGGCCTAAAGCCATATTGTGATGGGGTTACGAGGGTGTGAGGTATAACTAGTTGTAGTACCAGTTGTTCAGTGACTTTAGTGGGGATGCAGAGGAGTGTGATGGGGCAAGTGTGACTAGGAGTGTTCTATGTGGTGGCCTAGCTGAATTCATGCCATCAAAAACTCTCTGTGTGAGGTCTGTAAGAAGAGTGTTTGTGGAGTGTAGTGGCCTAAAACCATGTTGTGATGGGGCTAGGCGTGTGAGGTGTAACTAGCTGTAGTATCAGTCTTTCAGTGACTTTGGAGGGGGTGCAGAGGAGTGTGATGGGACGGTGAGAGGAAGGTAATGTGGGTTCTTTGTTGGGTTTAGGGATAGTGATGATAATGCCATGCTTCCAGATGTTGGGCACTAGGTTGTGTGAGTAGCTGTAGTTTGATATGTTGGTGAGTGTTTGTATGCCTTGTGGTCCAAGGTGTTTAAGGTGAATGTTGCTTATGTTGTCTGGTCAATAGGCAGATGAGTGCTTGAGGCTACTAATGATGTGGTTCATCTGATTGTAAGTGAAAGGTGCCTAGTCTAGGTCTGTGGGAAACTGTCTCTTATGTCAGATCATACGTCGGTCGATGTGATGGGGGTTTAGATGGCTGACATGTGAAAAGCGATTGATGAGAGTGTTTGCTTGTTGTTTGTTTGAAGGTATGGTGTCTGTTGTTGTGATGGTACCATGTGATAGAATAGTGTTGCTGTTGAAGAGTGTGATGCTGTTTAGTGTTTTGTAGAGTTTGCTGGTGTTTGTTTTGTCAAGTGTTTGGAAATAATTATTGTAGTTTAGTGTTTACTGTTCTGATATTTTATGTTTATCTGAGTGTTGAGTTCTTGTATTTATTGTACGGTGTCTTGTGTATGGGGTGTTGGGAAGTGTCGTAGTGTGTCCCGTTGACTGATAGGGCCTTGAATTTCTGGTGTGAAGTTGGGGTTGTCTCTCATTCTGTTGCCTCTAGGGATGTGTCTTTTGTCTGCATTTTGTATAAATGTATTGAAAATTTGCACGGCGGTGTAGATGTTTGTAATAGATGTACTGTTTAATGTTTTGAATTGTTGTTCTGTTTCAGTTGTGAAGGCTTCCCAGTTGGCTCTTTAATAATTAATGTGTGTCTGTGGCCAGCTGGAGTAATTCTGGTTTTGGTAGTGATGATGATTGGGAGGTAATCAGATCCAAGGGTTTTGACCACTCTCCAGGATGTTGAGGGGGTGAGGTTTGGGGGGCAAAAGGTGATGTCTGGGGATGATGGGAGGAAGAGGGCTTGGTGTGGGATATGGGTATGCTGATGGAGATTATTCAGTACGAAAAGATCATGTCTTTGGGATTGTAGTACCAGCCCTCTGTCTGTGTCAGGGTTGTTGACAAGCCAGGCCGACGCCTTGGCGTTGAAATCATCACCCAGGATGATGTTGGGTATGTTGGTGATGTGGTGTATTTGAGGAGGGTAATTGTGTGGTACTGTGGAAGACAACTGGGGGGGGGGGAGGGGGAATGTATGTGTTGGCGAATGTTATATGGGATTTGTTACCAGTGTGTACCTTAACTGATTGTACTGTATTTCGGTTGTGGTGTCATGTGGGGGGATAAGTGACTGTGTGTGTGCACTGGTATCTCAAAAGTTGATGGATTTGTGTACCAGGGTGATGAGTCCACCGCCACTGCCGTCACCCCGGTCTTATTGAATGGTGGTGAAATTATGAAATGTAGGTGTTTTTTGTGTTCTGTGTAGTTTTGTTTCTTGTAAGATGGCAATGTGTATGTTCTGTTGTTTGATGAATTGTGAGAGTTCTTGTTTTTTGGTGTTTATGCCATCTATGTTTAATTGAAGGATGTTTATTTGTGTATGCGATGTGTGTTGGCTGCTACAGCACGGGGGGAAGGTGGTGGTGTGGGTGGAAGGGAAGGGGTAGGAGAAGGTTGTGATGGAGGTAAGGGTTTGGGTGGATTAGGATGGGGTGGAATGGGAGGGGATGGGGAAGTGGATGGTGTGGGAAGGAACGGTGGGTTTGGCTGAGGAGGTGTGGAGGAAGTAGGAGTAGGGTTGGTAGGGGGGTTAGTGGGTGGGGGGGGAGCAGGTCCAGGTGTTTGTGTAATGTTTTCTGGATGCAAGTGTTAAGCAGGTGTAATGGGTCCAGTTGTTGAAGGAATTGCACTGAACTGAACCCTTTGTGCCTGTGGTTGATGGGTCTAGTTGGCCATAATTATTGCTTGTTGTGGTTTATAGGTCTGCCTGACCAGAAAGAGTAATGTAAAACACCATGAATAAGTGTTGTACAATGTACAATTTTAGCCTTTAACAATGGCTTTAAAAGAGGAGAAATCCACTATCTGGACGGAGCCACTATCCGGACATGCCTTTGACTCTATTACGTCGGATAATCGAGTGATTACTTATCAGAATATGGTTTTATAAGTAGTAATCAGGAGAGGATTTATGTATCACATATTCAGAAAAGACATATATTTAAGAAAGCATGTGAGGACTATAAGGTACTTATGGTAATTATGAATCTAGAAAAGTGCATATGTAAAGGTAAATGAGAAGGATTAGCTCTAAAATATTTTATGTACACTTTATAAGACATAGAAGGAAAGCTGTTAAATGCTGTAAAGAGTTTTTATGATGGTAGGAGGTGGCTGGTTATCACTAATCCTGGGAGATACTTTCAGGGAAATGATGTAGGACCAAGAGCCTGGTAGCACTGAAGACAGTTCCAACAAGCCTGACTTTCTAAGAACTAATCCTCCTGCTTACCCTGTCAATCTTTTTCCTTGGCTGGGTTCCTCTGGTCACAATCTCATCACCTTAACCAATCCTATTGCTCCAGTAGGGCCTGTGGGACCTTCCAAGAGTCAGCATCTGTGGTAACTTAGAGTCAGAGATTGGGAGGCACGCAGGCAGTACCGTAAGTTACTTTAGTTTCCTTGCAATTATTGCTTCCATGGGTGACAGCTGACTGAATGTGCTGTGCACCTTGCAGAGGTTATGCTCTTAAGTGTGGAAGCATTTGTTCCTTTCTCTTACCCTCTGACTCAAAAAAATAAAAATAAATAATAATAATAAAAAACAATAAATGGTTTAATCAAAGTTTTTTTTTTTTATTGTTATCCACACCAAGGAAATTACATACAAAAGGTACCAATGCCAACTCACCCATGAATCTCATCAATTTACATTTCTGTCCAAAACTGTGTTAAGTCTATTCTTTGCCTTAATAAAATAATTTTATTCACTCAAGTTCTTCTCACTCTTTCTGGTAACTTGCCAGAAACCTTTCTAATAACTTTACTTCTTCCCTCCTCTTCTCTGTGCAAACAGATCTATTGCTATTTCTTTAGATAACAAGGCCAAACTCGTAGCCAGGACTTTCTCCTCTAATTCGAGTTTGGATAGTTCCAGTGCTATCCCTCCAACTTCTATCTCTGACTTCCTCATACCTTTCATTAAAATTTCTTCAAAAGACATATTTTCAGTCCTCACTGGCCTCAATACTAATAAGGCTTATTGTCTTGATGGGGTTCCTCCTGTTGTTCTCAACAAATATAAACTTTTTTGCTATTGTCTATCAACTTGTACCTTTCCTTTTTGTTGAAGTCTTACTCTCCTTCAGCCTGTCTCAAAGAAAGGTGAGTTCCCAACCCTCTATCAACTTATCACACTAATATTTTGTCTTTGGGTCAATCATTAACTGGAAGACTGTGGAGAAGTGCCTTTCCTCTCCTGATCTTCTCATCACCAGTGTTGATTCTGCCTAGGATGCTACATTGGTGATCGTCCTATCTTCACTTCTGACTCTTGATCATCCTTCTTTCGGGACTTTGGTGAAACATTTGCCATCACACTTGGCATCTAAAAAGATTTTGACTGAGTCTGGCACAAATCTTTGATTTCCAAACTGTTCTTCTATGGTTTCTATCCTTCTGTCTGTGCCTTCATCTCAAACTTCCTTTCTGATCATTCTACTGCTGTTACTGTAGATAACCACTGTTCTCTAAAACTAACAACAGTGGTGTTTGTCATCATTCTGTCCCATCACCAATTATCTTTTATTCATCATTGATCTGAGCTTCATTCCTAGCCCTACCCACTCATATGTCGATGACTCCACTCTTCCCATTTCCACCTGCTTCTCACAGCATCCGCCACAGGCACACCAGTTAGACTACTTCAGCAATTATGGAATCAGTCTCTGATATGGCTGGTGTCTGACTTTTATACTAATAAATCTGTTGTGTGCTCTCTCTCTCTCCTCTGTGTGTGTGTATTTACCTAATTGTATTTACCTAATTGTGATATACAGGAAATGAGCTACGCTCGAGAGGTCCCGTCTCTGTTTCTCAACAAGTCAAATTTTGCCTTAAACTCATTTAAGTTTTTAGACTGGACGATCTCTTTGTCCAGGCTATTCCACAGGTCTATACATCTATACGGAAAACTATATTTCTTGATGTCCTTCGAGCAGCTTGGCTTCTTTAGTTTCATTCCGTGTCCTCTTGTTGCTCTCTCATCCCACACAAACAGATTTTCTCTGTCAATTTTATCTACTCCTATCATGGTCCTGAACACTGCAATCATGTCACCCCTCTTTCTCCTTTCCTCTAAGGAGGGCAAATCCAGCCTTTCCAGCCTCTCTCTGTATGGCAAATCTGCCAGACTAGGGACCATCTTGGTTGCTGTTCTTTGTATTCTCTCAATCTTGGTTATATCTTTCTTTTTGTGTGGGGACCACACTACTGCTGCATATTCTAACCTGGGCTGGATCATGGCCACTATCAATTTTTTCATCATCTCCTCATCCATGTAATGAAATGCCACTCTTATATTGGTCAAGAGTTTATGTCTCTCTCACTATCTTATTTATGTGCTTTTCAGGTGACAAACTATCCTGGACCAGCACTCCCAAATCTTTCTCTTCTCTCGCTTTTCTAACTGGTTCATTACCCATCAAATAATTCAACGATGGCCTCTTGGTGCTTTTACCCATTTCCAATATTTTACATTTTTTTGCGTTGAATTTCATTTCCCACATCCGGCTCCAATCACATATCCTATCCAGATCCTCCTGTAGCATTTTACAGTCCTCTTCAACCTCTACCTTTCTCAAGATCTTTGCATCATCAGCAAACAGGCTTGCATAGCTGTTCACTCCATCTACCATATCATTTACATAAATCAAGAACATTACTGGTGCCAACACCGAGCCCTGTGGGACACCACTTGTTACTTCCCTCCATCCAGATGTCCTGTCCTTTATTACTGTCCTCATTTGTCTGTCACTCAAAAAGTCTCTCATCCATTCCAGGAGGCTTCCCTTCAGTCCTCCTATATGCTCTAATTTCCATAATAGTCTCTTGTGGGGTACTTTGTCGAAGGCCTTCTCCAGATCTAAGTACACACAATCCACCCAACCGTCTCTCTCCTGTAGCACGTCAATCGCCCTTGAGTAGAAGCTCAACAAGTTGGAAACACATGACCTTCCACTTCTGAATCCAAACTGGCTTTCAGTCAAAATATTCATCTCTTCCAAATATTTTATCCATCTATCTTTCAGGATTCTCTCACACAATTTCGCAACCATGCTGGTTAGGGACACTGGTCTATAATTCAGGGGTTCTTCCTTGTTTCCTCCCTTATAGATTGGCACCACATTTGCCCTCTTCCATTCCCGAGGCACTTTTCCCTCTTCCAAGGAGCACACCATTAAACTGTGAATCTTATCCGCCAGTTGTTCTCTGCATTCCTTCAGTACCCAATTAGAGATTCCATCCGGTCCTGGGACCTTCCTTACATCTTGAGCTCCCAGTAATTTATACACTTCCTGCACTTCCACTTTTATATCTTTTATCACTACATTTCTAGTCACTCCCTCTCCTTCCACAAACTCCCTTTCCTTAGTGAAAACCGATTGGAAACATTTGTTCATTACTTCAGCTTGTATTACTGCATCCTTGTAGACCTCTCCTTCTACTTTCAGTTTGGTGATTCCTTCCCTTTGCTTCAATTTGCCATTAACAAATCTATAAAACAGTTTGGGTTCATCCTTACATTTGTCAATTATACCTTTTTCAAAGTTCCTTTCTTCCTCTCTATGTATTCTTGCATATTCATTTCTAGTTCTTTTATATTCTTCCTTTGTTCTGATATTACCTTTCTTTCTCCATTTGTTCCATGCCACGTCCCTCTCTTTTTTTGCTATTATACACCTTCTATTAAACCACACCTTTTTCCTGTTTTCTTTCCCACTTACTCTTGGCACATATTTTTCCACTCCCAAATTGTAGAGGTCTAAAAAGATATCCCACTTCCTCTGTATCTCTCTTGTTTCCCTGAATTTTCTCTAGTCCGCATTTTCAAAAATTTTTCTCAATTCTGCAAAGTTTGTTTTCCCAAAGTTGTATCGTCCTTGCCTATAAAGCTCATCTCTTGGCACCACGTTCCCTCTTATCATCTGGAACTCAATGACCACATGATCACTTTTTCCTATAGGACACAGATAATTTAATGATTCAATTACATCAGGTTCTTTGGATAGTAGCAAATCTAATCTTGCTGGTGTGTCATCACCTCTGAATCGTGTCTCTTCTTTAACCCACTGTGTCATTACATTATTCATTGCAATATTTAACAATTTAGTGCCCCACGAATCTTCGCTGCCTCCCGAGTCCCATTCCTCCCAGTTCACCTCTTTACAATTAAAGGCACCCATTAGGATTATATTGTTGCTTTTCTCGATCACTTTCTGTAGATAACTAACCATGTCTGACAACATCTCCTGGTATTCATCGTCATTCCATGCTCTTGTCTTAGGGGGAACATATACCACTGCCATATCTCTCTTACCATTCTGCCCAGTTTCTAATTTCAAGTTTATGGCTTCGGCCCTGCCCTCTGCCATTTCCACAGTATCTACGTTTATACTGTCCTTCACTGCTATCATCACTCCTCCTCCCATTTTTTCTTTTCTGTCTCTTGTCCACAATTTGTATTTCCCACCTCCCATATGAATATCAATATCTTCTTCTAATTTAGTCTCTACAAAGCACATAACATCAGGTTCGTGTACCCTCAAAAAATCATTGATTTCTAATCTCGCCGATATTAGACCATCAATGTTTGTGTACGCCACTTTCAAACTTTTTCATCGTTTTTTATACTCTCGTCTCTCCTTCCTTCCGTCGGTACCACTTTCTCAATTTCTGGTCCATAAATCTCCAATAGAACTCTGTCTTCACTTTCTCCGTTCGTTGTTCGTTTTTTATCTTTGCATCCTTTACTAACTCCTTTAATTTAGCTCTTTCCTCTTCATTTGCATCTCTCCTAATCCAAACATTTTTAAACCCCTCTTTCTCTGACAATTTCCACATTCTACTTATGATTTCATTCACTATTACTTTGTGTGTGTGTGTGTGTGTGTGTGTGTGTGTGTGTGTGTGTGAGAGAGAGAGAGAGTGCTGAGTCATTGTACTGCTACTGAGTGACCACAGTGAGTGAGTGGGTAGGTATGGCTGGTGGATGAGGAAACAGTCCACTAGGTAAATAAGTCCAAAGTTGGAACAGGTTCAGATGGGGAAAACTGGTCCGTGGGGAGATTAGTTCTTGGGGAAATGGGCCAAAGTGGAAACAAAAATAGGTTCATGGGGGAAATAGGTTCATGAGAACAAATAGCATTACGAAGCGAGATGTGCCAGTTAGGTAGACGAGATTCTTCTTGACGTTTCACGATATTTACAGTGGTTTCGGTATGAGTCAGAGTTGCCAGTTTGCCTGCTGTTTGTGATTGTAGTTATTTTGTAAGTTATGCGTTAATTTTTGTGCTCTTTTTCTCAATAATGTGTTATTTGTCTGACTGTTTGTTAAACTATGTAATTTAATTAAGTTTGTATCATAAATAATTTACAGTGTTATGTAATGGAAGAAAACTTTTTTTCATGTTTTGGATATCTCTGATGTAAGGATGAGATGAAGGGATGGAGTGGAGAGGTATATGAGAGAGGAGGAATGTGAGCTGGGAGCAGGGCATTGAAATGGCGGGGGACAAAGCGACATGGAGGCAATTTGTTTGTGGCCACCCCTTATGGGATTATGGCGTCTGGCAATAGATAGACAGATAGGATATCTCCGAGTTGGCAACTGCTGTTCTCGTGGAATGTAGAAAACACTAGAGTCTAGGAAGCTTATATAAGGATGGGGAACAGGCTGAGTCAGGTTTCAGTAAGTTTGAGTGAAGTTCAGTCGGTCTGAGTGTAGTGCAGTGTCAGTTTGTATAATTTCGGTACTTATGAAAACAGTGAAGTGTTGTCAACCTGTCACGTCCCAACCGATTTCCTACCTCCAATACCCCCCAGTCCCGAGCAATTTCGGATTTTTTTTTTTTTTGCCACAAACCTTCGCTTTTGGTGAGAAACAAAAAATTCATAGAGAAATCACCCTCCTGAGCTTATACAGTAATCCCTCCATTATTCGGACGTCCAGTACTCGGATATACAGTAAGACCTCACTATAACGGACTAATTGGGGCTCAGGCCAGTCCGAAATATGCGATTTTCCGATAAAAGCGACATCCGGACTTACCTCTGCTAATCCGGACTTTTTCCGATATATCAGACATTAGTCCGGATTTTTTCGGTAGTTTTCACCACCTTTGCAGTATTGTACTGTGTTTTACCTTCACTAAATTAATCAAATGGTATAATAATACTGTATTGTGCACTGAAAAACATGTCTTTTACTTGTCTTATTGTGGTGAACATAGCTGAAGTTGTCAGGCAGTCCGGACCGATTCTGGCTATATCGGACTTTTTCCAATATATAGGAGTTTAGTCCGGTAGCTCCTCGAGTCCGATAAAAGCGAATTCCGGTGTACTGAAGTCCGTTATATCAAGGTTTTACTGTACTCACTATTCAGATATTGTGGGCTGCCCAACCCCCAAAATGCCCCCAAATTCGAAAAAAATCGGAAAAATTTCGATTTTTTGGGACAGTGTCAGTTTGAATATCCCGCCCGCGCCGATCGGCTGTGTTTACGCTCGTGGCACCTGTCTGTCGGTCGCCATTACCCATTCAGCTACTGCCTCGTGAACACCTCTGACAATGGCGGCCGAAGTGATTGCTTTTGTGGTGATACCCTACCTCCTACAATGCTTGATACTGCGTTCCACCTTCTTCATCATGTGTGTGATGATCGTCACTAGACCACACGGGAATTTACTGTTATGTACAGTGCAGTGAAGTGATATGATTTCAGTTATAAAAAAAAACAGTTGTGGAAAGTGTTGGTGATAAGTGCTGGTGATTCTCAAGTGGAAAGGTGTGTCAGGTGCAAGGTCTTCCTGTCACAGTCTGAGATGATAGAGTGGGTTATTACAACAGGACGGCAGCTTCTTGTTCGTAAGTACCCTAACTTCATACCTAACCTGTTTTCATCATGCTGTAAATGTGTTAAAAAATTACCAAAAATGTTAATCATAATTTCCTGCTTGCAATTAAATTATTCCATGCATGGTTCTTAAGTGCAACAGCTAGAAAAAAGGCGGAAGCAGTGAATTTCATGTCCAGTCCTAACCTAATCTAACCTAATCAATCCTAACCTAACCTATGCTTACTAAAAAGATTTTCATGCCTAACCTGTTTTCATCATGCTGTAAATGTGCTAAAAAATTACCAAAAATGTTAATCATAATTTCCTGCTTGCAATTTAATTTTTTCATGCATGGTTCTTAAGTGCAACAGCTAGAAAAAAGGTGGAAGTAGTGAATTTCACGTCCGGTCCTAACCTAACCTAACCTATGCTTACCATAAAGATTTTCATGCCTAACCTGTTTTCATCATGCTGTACATGTGTGAAAAAATTACCAAAAATGTTAATCATAATTTCCTGCTTGCAATTTAATTTTTCCATGCATGGTTCTTAAGTAAAACAGCTAGAAAAAAGGTGGAAGCAGTGAATTTCATGTCTGGTCCTAACCTAACCTAACCTATGCTTACCATAAAGATTTTCATGCCTAACCTGTTTTCATCATGCGGTAAATGTGTGAAAAAATTACCAAAAATGTTAATCATAATTTCCTGCTTGCAATTTAATTTTTCCATGCATGGTTCTTAAGTAAAACAGCTAGAAAAAAGGTGGAAGCAGTGAATTTCATGTCCGGTCCTAACCTAACCTAACCTATGCTTACCATAAAGATTTTCATGCCTAACCTGTTTTCATCATGCTGTAAATGTGTGAAAAAATTACCCTAAATGTTAATCATAATTTCCTGCTTGCAATTTAATTTTTCCATGCATGGTTCTTAAGTAAAACAGCTAGAAAAAAGGTGAAAGCAGTGAATTTCATGTCCGGTCCTAACCTAACCTAACCTAACCTATGCTTACCATAAAGATTTTCATGCCTAACCTGTTTTCATCATGCTGTAAATGTGTTAAAAAACTACCCTAAATGTTAATCATAATTTCCTGCTTGCAATTTAATTTTTTCATGCATGGTTCTTAAGTGCAACAGCAAGGAAAAAAGTGGAAGCAGTGAATTTCAAGTCTGGTCCTAACCTAACCTAACCTAACATTGTGTTAATCATAATTTCCTGCTTTTAATTTAATTCTTTCATGCATGGTTCCTAAGTGCACCAGCTAGGAAAAAGGTGGAAGCAGTGAATTTCATGTCCGGTCCTAACCTAACCTAACCTAACCTAACCATTTTTCTGGTAGCAATTTACATCATTTACTAGTGGTAGGTGGTGGCGACCATCATCCACTCACTTGATGTAGTGCTGCCTACTTCTTCCTTAGCCTCTATCATTCTCTTTCTGAGCCTGCCCTCCTCTCTTCCTATTTCTCCCATCTTTCCTGTCACTTCTTATTGCTTTTCTTTCCTTTACAGGTGGCTTTACATTGAGTGACAAGCCAAATGGTTTCCTGTAAACCAAGAAACCATTTACAACGCTGGGTGGTAACCATATAACCAAACCATAAGTGCTCCCTAAGTGTCAACAAGTGGGTTGGTGGAGGGTTAGTGCCCCTCCCTGTAAAACAAATAACTCAGAGTCAAATGGCCACCCCTTACGGGATTATGGTGTCTGGCAATAGATAGATAGATAGATAGACTGTATTTGATGCTTTGTATCCAATAATTTAGTGCATAAAATGTGAGAAAAGATGATTTCCATGTTAGATACTTACTTATACTATGCTGGCAAGTTCTGAGCACCTATGACTCACTCACCTCTAAATCATCATTTTTTGGTTAAAATTCAATAAATTCATGCTATATGTGCATTATTTATGTGAAAAGGGACCTAAATAAGTGCTATACATGTCCAGTAGGGAGGTAGGAAGGTAGTTTTTTTATTTAGGTTAGGTTAGGGTCATGAAAAACCAGTGCTGGAGCTTCAGGGCCAATATCCGGACAAAACCAATATTCGGACATGCCTTTGGCTCTATTACATCGGATATTGGAGGGATTACTGTACAGTAGGCGCGGAAAGTGTTGACACCATCTTAAAAAAAGAAAACATTCTTGTGGTTAGCAAGGAGAAACAGATAAATTAACACTCACCATTGAATTTAGTATTTACTGGCATTCCCCTTCACCTTTATTATCTTCTTAAGGCGTCTGGGGAGACTGATGGCTTAGTTTTGCAGAACAGACGGACTAAAACTGCTCCATAGCTGCAGCCTCAAGTTTAGGCAAAGATGATATGTCCATACTACGCAGCTGCCTCTTCATGTGTGCCCATAAATTCTCAATGGGATTGATATCTGGGCTGTTTCCGGGCCAATCTCGAATAAAGGGAACCTCACAGTCTGTTAGCCACTGTTTCACTGACTTTGCAACATGTGCAGGGGCAGAATCTTGCATAAATACTCTTGCCTTGGTTTTATCAAAAGAGTCACTTAAAACATCACATAAGAGCTCCAAATAATTGTTCTGGTTCACTTTTTCATTTGCAGGTAGAATTACCAACCTACCAACACCATAATATGTAAAGCAGCCCCAAGCCATGAGTGAGGCTGGGTATTTAACAAACTTGGAAGTGTACTTAGGATCCAGGGGGTCACTGCCTGGTTTGCAGTACACTCGTGATGAAGGGGTACCAGTGACAGTAAATGTTGACTCATCACTCCAAAGCACAGTTTTCCATTGCTCCTCACTCCAGGCAAGATATTTCTTACAAAAATTTACTCTCTTTTTCTTCTGAAGTGCAGTTAGCAGTGGTTTTTTACGAGCACAAAAACTCCTGTAGCCCAGATCGTCATGCAACAGCTGCTGCACACTTCTGACAGACACATCTGCCAGCAACTGTGGGTTCTTTTCTTTTAAATCCCGTGCTGTTAGCCTTGGATCCTTGCTAACTTGCCTTGAGATCAGCTGACGGGTCCTGAAGGTTGTCTTACGAGGTCTCCCAGGCTTGGGAAGTGGAGTGGGAGGAATGGCCTCCCCATTGTCCTTGAACCGCTTCACCAGCCTCTGCACTGTCCTCAGTCTAACACCATCTGATCTGCAATAAATGGGAGTTTGTGGCCAGCTTTGTATAAAGTAATCACTTCCACACGTTTGTCCTTGCTTGTGGTTACTTTAGGCATGATGAGAATGTGGTAGGTAACCAAATAACTGTGTTATTTGAGTCAAAACATGCCCTCGTGGTGCATCACACACAGAGACAATCCTCCTCCTGTGGCTGCCCAAACATTACTGAGCCTGCTCCTGTGGTGCCAGACCTATCAAGCAGGGTTGCCAGCTCCCGTTGAAAAAGCGTCAGCTCATTTCGCATCACAGGGGAGGGTAGTATTGACCCTACTTCACTTAACGCGAAAAAGAATGATGTCGGCAAAAAAACGTCAATACTTTCCGCGCCTACTGTATATGCTGCTACAGGTGACGAGTCAGCCTTACCTTTCTCTCTCTCAGGGTACCTGGCCTCAAAGAAAACGAACTATGGGAGGGTAAACTAATTTAAGCCACTTTGAATTATATATTTATTTATTTATTTGGTACGAATTTATGTGTAGTACAAGACTATATTGATTTTCACACAATTATATAGGCAGTAGAAGCATTGTTCTGTCACCAATCACATCCACAAATGGTACCTTCCTTTACGACATTACCACCTCATCACTTCTGTTTGTTTCTTGCTCTAGCTTCTTTATTTCTTTGTCCTCCACCTCAGGAATCACTTTCACCATGAATTTCGTCATTGGAAAGGCTGTGGCACGACATGTCTTTACTGCCCAGGTCACTGCTAACAAGTGAATTGCCGAGTGTGGGGGGGAGGGGGGGGTCAGGTGAGGCCAGGCAGTATCCCCACTTGAAAGCTGATAGAGGAAGGTCTCCCACATATGCCTACCAAAAATCACTCATGAAACTTGAAAATTGTGCAGATTATGAACCTTGCAATTGCATAACGTACCAGTACGTCGATGGGTCTAGCTGTGACAAAACGTACCGAAGTACCCATATGTCGACGGGAATCCTCGTGTTAAGCATTAAGTGTAATAACACTGAAGTGTTGTTAAGCATTAAGTGTAACAGCAGTTAGTAAAGCTCGTATAGCTCCAGTGCTTGTAAGAACAGTGGTGAAGTTAGAAAGCATTAAATGGAATTATTTGGAAAATAAAGACAGTGAACTTAAGAAGCCAGTGTTTATTTATGATGCCTCAGCTGATCTTGTGTACTATACACTTAAGGGCTGACCACAGGATGAACAACTCACTGAGCAACTTCTTTCTTATTCTGAACTACTGCTGTTGGAGCCTGTGGCAGTATGGGATGTGGATGTAACATTGGTGTCAGGATTGGGATAATTAAGTGCTGCAGTGAGTTTAATCTTCGACATGAAGCAATGTGGTGAGCAGACAAGTTCCTGAGATGGGCAGGAGGAGTAGGTGACCCTGGCTACAATTATGATGCTATTACAAGCTTCAAAGAAAGAAATTAAAGAACAGTTACAAGCACAAAGTGTCCAGTTACAAGCACAAACTGTACAACTACAGGCACTGCATGATGAACAGAAAGAGCTCAGGAACAATATCAAAGAAAAACTGCGGGCACAAAGCGAAGAACAGAGAGAACATTATGAACAGCTTCAGGAGGCATACAGGAACAACACAGCGAATTACAGCTGAGAATGCAAGGACAGCTACATGATTTCATGGGGGAACTGAAGGAAGAACAGCAACAGTTTAAGGAGCCAAGCTAGAGAAGCAGAAGTATGAGGTAAGCAATAATGTGATGGAGTGTAAACAACATGCAGATAACCAGTTGAAGCATGTAGTTGACCATGTGCAGATAATTAGTGAGAAAATTGAGGCTGTAGAGAAATACTGGACTGCTGAGCCTCAGGTTAGTGTACAGGGGGCATATGAAAGGACAGAACAGTGTTGTGGTGAATCCTGGTGGATCCCAGTCATCTAAAGGTAGCATTACAGGGTTGAATAATCAGAATGCAGAAGTTTTAAGTCCTGGCCTTAATTGTGATGCCCCAGTTTTTAGGCCCCAAGCCAGTGAAGTGCATGGCTATAATGGGGTCCAATTAAAAAGAAACCTCAGGAATTTGATGGTAGAGTATCTTGGAAAACTTACAGTACACGTTCCAGTTCCTTGCGGAGCAGAATGGCTGGAATGGTAGGCAGAGGGCAGTGCAGCTGGCTACTAGCCTTAAGTGTGCCACAATGGAAATTCTGGGCCAGAAGTCAGTAATGGAGAGAAACAGTTATCAGTCCCTTGTGGAAGTGCTGGAGCACAGATATGGAACCATGTACAAGACTGAGGTTTACAAAGCAAGATTCTGGAGCCACGTATGGGCTCGAAGAGAATCCCTACAGCAGCTTGCTCATGACCAGGAGAGTATGGCATATAAGGCATACTCTGGAGCTGCACCTAACCTGTTGGCTATTCTTCAGAGGGACCAGTTCATTGATGCTCTTGACAGTGAAGAGTTGAAAGTGCAGGTAAAGCGAGCACAACCTGGAAGCATGCGGGAAGCGCTTGCTGGGGCTCTGGAGCTTGGATCTTATGTCAGGTCAGCTGCATCCACCTTTCAGATGGGTAATAGTGGAGGATTTGGAACAAAAAGGGGGTGCGTGTGTGAAATGGGGAAGTCTGAAGGAGGTTACTGGAACTGTGGAAGGCCGGGACACAGGAAGGAGGACTGCTACAAGTGGAAGAGGGAACAAGAGAAGACTGGAGGAGGTTACTGGTATTGTGAGGAGCCAGAACATCAGCAAGTGGATTGCAACAAGTGGAAGAGAGAACAGGAGGACCAAGCAATGGAAGTGCAAGAGGATGGTGACAGCTTCCCAAGAGAAGAAGTGCATCAGGAAGAGGACTAAGACCTTCCAGGAGGAATGGACCGTGGGGAGGGGCATGGACATCATCAGAAGCGGCATAGAAGAAGACCTAATATGCCGAAGGATTATTCTGTGTATAGTTAGAGGATTCATTAGGGTTAATTATGTTTGTATATACAGTAAACCTTCCATAAGTCGAACTTTTAGAAGACGGAATGTTCGGTTAGCCGAACTCAGGCCGAAACCACGTATGAAAGTAGGCCGAAATGAGGAGGTAGGGGGAGAAATGGCGCCAGGTGAACACGTGGCGCCAGTCTGCTGCTTACCATCGGAGACGGTAGTTGCGCCATTTTTACTGTCATCTAGTCCTGAGAAGTGCTCCCCTTTTTCCTTCTGCCTTGCCAAGGAAGGTTCAAAGTGTAAAAGAAGTGATGCTGGCACCTCTAGTCATAAGGGAATGAAGCTAAAGACATTACCGATCTCAGAAAAGCTGAAAATACTTGACCGAATCGAGAGTGGCAGTTCGATGCAGATGGTATGTGAATAATTTCAAATAAAGAAGACCACTTTCTACGATATCAAGAAGGCTAAGGATAAAATTCGTGAATATTCCAGAAGCATGGAAAATATCAGTGAAATAAATACTGGGTACTGTTACATTAAATTGTGAACTCAGCCACATTCACCAATTCCGTCTCCAACACAAGCTGCCGATGGACCTGTAGTGCCTCAAACGAGGGGTAAATTAGGTCACTGAATTGTTTCATTGTTGTCTTTCTTTATTCATTTATACACTGTATATGCTTCTTTACTTTAGTGTTGAAAAGACAAGTAATAAGTATTGTTTTTGCAATTTGGGGGGTGAAAATCCATTGCCGACACACGGTGCAGAAGGGTCTGTACTGCCTCTGTGAATGATTTTCTACCAATTAAATGTATATTAAATGCACTAAATTGTTTTTTGTCATAACTTATTTATTTATATATGTTTCTTTAACCCGTCCAGTCCCGACCGATTTCCAACCTACGATACCACAAAATCCCGAACATTTTTGGAATTTTTTTTTATTGGCTCAAACCTTCACTTTTGGTGAGAAACATCGAAAATTCATAGAGAAATCGTGATCCTGTGCTTAAAACTGTTGATACAGGTGTCATGCAACCTTTCGTTTTCCTTCTTTTTCAGGGTACCTGGCTAAAGAAAATGAACTATGGAAGGATTAACTAATTCAAGCCACTTTCAATTAAGTATTTATTTATTTATTTGGTACGAATTTATGTGTAGTAACAGATTATATTGGTTTTAACACATTTATATAGGCAATAGAAGCATTGTTCAGTCACCAAACACATTCACATATGGCACCTTCCTTTATGACATTACCACCTCATCACTTCTGTTTGTTTCTCGCTCTAGCTTCTTGATTTCTTTGTCCTCCACCTCAGGAATCACCTTCACTGTGAATTTCGTCATTGGAGAGACCGTGGGGCAACATACCTTTACTGGCCAGCTTACTGCTAACAGGTGAATTGCCCAGTGTGGGGGGAGGGGGAGTTAGGTGGGGCCAGGCAGTATCCCCACTTGAGAGCAGATAGAGGAAGGTCTCCCACATATACCTACCAAATATCACCCATGAAACTTGAAAATTGTGCAAATTATGACCCTTGCAATTGTGCGACGTACCCATATTTCGATGGGTGTAGCTGTGACAAAACATCGCGACGTACCCATATGTTGATGGGATTCCTTGGGTTAATTTTAATGTTGAAAGGACAAGTAATAGGTCTTAGCAATTTTGGGGTGTGAAAATTCGCAATTTAGCAAATTTGGGAGGTGAAAATTCGGTAATTTAGCAATTTTGGGGGGTGAAAATTCGGTAAGACGGAAAATTCGGTAATTCGAACCAGAGTATAGCCCCAAAGGGTTTACTGTACTGTGTAGTTTTGTCAGGACGACAATGAACTAGGGAGGAGGTACTGTTATGAAGCGAAATTTGCCAGTTAGGTAGACGAGACTCTTCTCGACGCTTCGCGATGTTTACAGTAGTTTCGGTACGAGTCAGAGTTGCCAGTTTGCCTGCTGTTTGTGAGCATAGTTATTTCGTAATTTATGCATCAATTTTTGTGCTCTTTTTCTCAATACAGTAATGTGTTATTTATGTGATTTTTGTTAAACTATGTAATTTAATTAAGTTTGTATCATAAATACAGTAATGGCTCTACTATCCGCACGCCCAGTAACCGGACACCGCACTGTCCGGACATTGTTGGCTGGGACATTCAGAACCCCTCCCCCCAAAAAAAAAGTCCTATATTTTTCTATCTGTAAGTTTCAATTTGGCATGCAGCACCGAACACCTGTATTTACGGTCGCTTCCCGCGCTCCCCTTCCCCTCCCCCCAGTTCTTTCTCAACTACCATCATGAGTAAGTGGTTGTCGGGATGGCAGGCAGTATTGTTTGTTTTTGTTTAAACAATCATAATTCACAGTGTTAAGGATTAAGTGCAGTTCAACACTGGATTAATGTACAATCGCCCAACGAAGTGATGACCCGATTCCCACTACCTTTCGCTCAAAAAGTGGTATCTGGCAACTGCCGTGGCCTAGTTATATTTCCTATATCGCACACCGGAAAGAGCAGTATTTGGGTAGACAACACCAA
>JAGKTI010014916.1:0-21105 GCA_018397915.1 Birgus latro | reverse complement strand
GATAGTTAGAGGAAATGTTTGGGAGAGTATGCTGGTCTACTCTCCATGTTACTGTCACACTGAAAAGGTCAGCAAAGGGGGATGGTTAAGGTAGCTAGTGAAACAGATTATTTTATTCATCTTCGGAGAGACTATGAACTTGAGAGGTCAAATACAGATTCCATTAAACCCATCACAGTGAACTGAAAGAAAGCATCTGGCAATACTGTAGCAGCAATAAAAGAGAAAATACTGTATGTTACCAGAATTAAGGTACTACCATATTTCGCAACATATACGATGAAGCACTGTGTACGCAGCACCATGATTTTGGAGAAGCAATTCTAAGGAAAAAAGTTTTTGACTGCAAACCAACATCTGCAACAACCTTAGTTTGATACAGTCACATTTACACAAATGCACTTGCCTTTCAATATATACACTCAATACTATTCATTAATCAATTATTTCATTATTAATGAATATAAGAACTAAAATTTTGAAAATCTGTATAACAGCCATACATTTAAACATTACAAATTACTTCTGTCCATTCTTCTAATTCTTTACTGAGTTTGAACCAGGTGGGTTTCTATTATATTCAGTAAACTCTCAATTATCCATTGTACTTCAGCCAAGCCCTATGCCGAATAACATGAAACGCCGGATACTGCATGTCTGGCTCAACATTTGGCTTTGAGGCAGATATTGTGATTCTATCCAACATGATCCTCTATCCTAATAACTGTATCATGAGTAAAAGATGATGGATGGATGGAGTAAAATATGAAAACTACGCATATAAAAACAATGCAATAATATACAGCACATTAATAGAGTATTGCACATAGTGTGCTGCTCTATGTACTCACCAAGTGTTGGCATCGATGGGGGCAAGCAGCACTAGGGGGTTTGCACCTGTAAACAGTACAATACACAACACAGCACAGGGGTAGTTTAACAATCACAACAAAGCACTAGGACATGAGCACTGAGAGGCCATTAGTTTTGCAATACAATGCAGTACAGCAGCTTGAACACAGGACACCGCAGAGTTGGTCAAAGCACGAGGGTTATGCTACTGCATTGTCAGAAAAGTGCGAGCACACAGGCATGTCTTGACTTTACAACATCCGCAGGTAAGAATAAGAATGCTACAGTATTCTTGGCTTGCGGGATAAGCCATGCCCACGGCAGATTCTAATTAGCTGGTACATAGCTGGCATTTTCAATGGCTCCTGAGTTTTGGGATTTCCCCTGCCAGCAGCTGGCTACTGCTTATGCTGGTTGAGACGCCTCAACGTCGGATATTGCACTGGACCGCTAGATATGTCCCGTTTCAGAGCCAGGTATAGCATAATTTAGCCAAATATCGCTTTAATAGAGCCTAGATAGCTGTGCCAGATATTGAGTTGGGCTGGATATTGCACCTATGGATAATTGACAATTTACCATACATGTTCACCTCTCAGTACCTCTATTCAGAACTATTCATCACTGTACAGTAATCTCCCCACTAACCGACGTAACAGAGTCAAAGGCATGTCCGGAAAGTGGTCATGTCCAGATACTGGGCCCTGAAGCTCCAGCACTGGTCATTCCTGACCCTAACCTAAATCAGAAAACCACCTACCTACCTCCCTACCGGACATGCATAGCACTTATTTAAAACACCATTCACATAAATAATGGACACAAAGCATGAATTAATTGAATTTTAACCAGAAAATGATGATTCAGGGGTAAGTATGGCAAATACAGTATGTTCACCACCTGACAGCATAGTGAATGCAGGTAACAGACATGAAAATCACTATGATAATCACCATTTTCACAGTCTATACACTCAAATATGGGACACAAAGCATGAAATAAATGAAATGTAACCAGAAAAATGATGATTTAGAGGTGAATATGGCAAATAAGTTCACCACGTGACAGCACAGTGAATGCAGGTAACAGACATGAAAATCATTATGATAATCACCTTTTTCCACAGTCTATGCACTCAAATATGGGACACAAAGCATGAAATAAATGAAACTTAATCAAAAAAGTGATGATTTAGAGGTGAGTATGGCAAATGTGTTCACCACCTGACAGCATAGTGAATGTAGGTAAGAGACATGATAATCACTGAGAAAATCACCTTTTTCACAGCCTGTGCACTCAAATATGGGACACAAAGCATGAAATAAATAAAATGTAACCAGAAAAATTATGATTTAGAGGTAAGTATGGCAAATCTGTTCAACACCTGATAGCATTGTTAACATAGGTAAGAGACATGATAATCACCATGAAAATCACCTTTTTCACAGCCTATGCACTCAAATATGGGACACAAAGCATGAAGAAAATAAAATGTAACCAGAGAATGAGGATTTAGAAGTGATTGTGGAAAATATTTGGCACCTGACAGTGTACTTACTCGTACATGTCCATGGTAGCTGTTACGAATATTACTCCCCACCTCTTAGGCTCTGACAGTGGTGAAAATGCTCTTGAAGCATGTACAGTAATCCAGTGTTGAACTGCACTTAATCCTTAGCACTGTGAATTATGATTGTTTAAACAAAAATGTACAATACTGCCAACCATCCCAACAACTGCTTACTCATGACGGCAGTTGAGAGAGAACTGGGGGAAGGGGAAGAGGAGCCTGGGGAGTGAGGGAAGGGATCGTAAACATGGCTGTTCGGCGCTGCACGCCAAATTCAAACTTACGTGTCAAAAAAATCATTTTTTTTTTTGGGGGGGGGATGTCCCCAGCCAACAATGTCCGGACAGTGGGGTGTCCAATTACTAGGCATCCGGATAGTTGGGAGATTACTGTACTTTATAAAAGCAGACAGCCTCCAACAAATACTAAAGGTCATCCAAATACTGTAAAGTTCTTTACTGACTGTCTGACCATGTGAAATAAACTCATGATGCTTTTTTTTAGTTGAGGCAATGATGTTCCGACCCACTGCAATGAATACCTTTTTCTTTTGACATCATAGCCCATGTTTCATCACCTGTTATGACACTTTTTCAGAAAGTGAAAGTTTTTCCCAATTGGATGATGGATGGATGGATGAAACAGACTTTCACACAAACACATTGCCCTTCAAGATTCTTTGTTGTTCAACTTGCAACAGAGCGGCAACACTGAAGACATATTCACTCAAGTGCGTGTACCTCGATGACTAAGTGACATGGCATGATACAGACAGTGTTAGACTAAAGCTCAAAATCGCCAGTACACAGTGCTCCCATTGGAATCACAATATGCCTGCTAGTTGGTGCACTGTTTTATAAGTTTGGCTTCATTTTGGACAAACCTTGCACAGTACCTGTTTATATTTAATGACTGAGTTTTCAGAGTTTTTTACATTTCTTTTACCAGTTGGCAAGGTGGATAGACAAGCATTGTGGAAAGTATTAAGAATACAGTATATGGAGTGGATGGGAAGTTGTTGAAGGCAGTGAAGAGTATGTATGAGGGTGCTAAGGCTGCAGTGCGTGTGGATGGCAAACTGAGTGAATCTTTCCATTTGAAGGTTGGATTGAAACAAGGATGTGTCATGTCTCCATGGTTGTTCAATCTGTACATGGATGGAGTTATAAAATAGATACAAGGTCGGGCAGTTGATGTTGGAGCGGCCCTAGTGAAAGAGGGCAGTGTTTGGAAACTCCCTGTACTGTTGTTTGCAGATGATACTGTGTTGCTGAGCGAAGATGAAGGGGAGCTGCAAGGCTTGGTAGATGAGTCTGAGAGTGTGTGTAAGAAACGGAATCTGAAGATGAATGTAGGGAAGAGTAAAGTGATGGTCTTCGAGAGAAGTGAAGCCAGTGAATGTACAGTGACATTGGATGGGGAGGATATGGAGAATGTGAGTGCATTTAAGTACTTGGGTAGTGTGATGAGAAAGGATGGAAGTCTGGAGGGTGAAGTGCTCGAAAGGGTGCAGCAGGGAAGGAAGGCTGCTGGTTCGTTGAAAGCAGTGATAAGAAACAGGGAGGTGACCATGGAAGTGAAAAAGTTGTTACATGACAGTATTGTGATACCAACTCTAACATACAGAAGTGAAGCTTGGACCCTGTTGGAAGGACAGAAGTCAAGAGTGAGAGCAGTGGAAATGAGTTATTTGAGAGGAGCATGTGGAGTCACATGGAGAGACAGACTAACAAATGAGGAAGTGAAGGAGCGTTGTGATGTGGTTGTGGACATGATAGGAAGCGTTAGGAGAAACACGTTGAGGTGGTTGGGGCATGTGGAGAGGATGAAGAGTGAAAGACTGACAAGGACAGTGTATGTGAGTGAGGTGAAGGGGGTGAGAGGGAGGGGGAGGCTAAGAATGAGATGGAGGGATGGAGTGGAGAGGTACATGAGAGAGGGGGGTGTGAGTTGGGAGCGGGGTAGTGAAATGGCGGGGGACAGAGCGACATGGAGGGAATTTGTTTGTGGCCACCCCGTGTGGGACTGAGGCGTCTGGTAAGAGATAGATAGACAGTTGATGTACAAGGGGAATTAAGGCTGGCACAGTAACATGACTGGTGAGCTTAACACATTGGTGTCCAGTGCCCTTACTACAGGATGGGAGTGGACATTTTCAGAAGTTAATAAAGGGGGGAACCCCAGGGCTTAAAATCACTATAAGCCGATAAGCAGAGGGTGGTATGCTTAGTACCCTTCCCACACAATTCCTCACATGAACCCTGGGCACTGATGGGTTAAATATAGTAATCCCTCCATTATTCGACGTAATAGAGCCAAAGGCATGTCCAGACAGTGGTCTTGTCCGAATATTGGGCCTGAAGCTCCAGCACTGGTCATTCATGACCCTAACCTAACCTAACCTAAATCAGAAAACTACCTTCCTACCTCCCTACCAGACATGTATAGCACTTATTTAGGTCCCTTTTCACATAAATAATGCACACAAAGCATGAGTTAATTTAATTTTAACCAAAAAATGATGATTTAGAGGTGAGTGAGGCATAGGTGGTCAGAACTTGCCAGCATAGTATAAGTAAGTATCGGACATGGAAATCATCTTTTCTCACATTTTATGCACTAAATTATTGGATACAAAGCATCAAATACAGTAAATGATGTAAACTGTTACCAGAAAAATGGTTAGGTTAGGTTAGGTTAGGTTAGGTTATGACCGGACATGAAATTCACTGGCATTCACCATTTTCATAGCTGGTGCACTTAAAAACCATGCATGAAAAAATTAAATTGAAAGCAGGAAATTATGATTAACATTTAGGGAAATTTTTTAACACATTTACAGCATGCTGAAAACGGGTTAGACATGAAAATCATTATGGAAATCATCTTGCACACAGTTTATGCATGAGATTAATGATATGGAAAGAACAAAACAAGGAATTTTGATGAAGTTAGGGTACTTACGAAAAAGAAGCTGCTGTCCTGATGTATAACTCGCTCTATCATCTCAGACTCTGACAGGAAGACTTTGCACCTGACACAACTTTGCAATTGACAATCACCAGCACTTCTCACCAACACTTTCCACAACGTTTTTTTTGTGCATAACTGGGATCACATCACTTCACTGCACTGTACATAACAGTAAATTCCTGTGTGGTCTAGTGACGAGTCCTGGAGCCTTGCGAACTTCTCAGCAGCAGCTTTCAGCTCCGTTCCACGTACCAACACACCAGCAGCATGTTGTTGTCGATACCAAATCAGCGTGGACCGGTCAATGTCTACACACTTAGGAGTAAACATCACATTCCTCTCCACATTTCGTTTGGTCTTCGAAGCGAAATCAGCCGTGTACTGCTGTAGTTTGTCTCGGGACTTCTTGACATCAAACAAGGTGGAGCGAGGGAGGTTGAATTCACGACGAATCCTTGATGTCGGCCACCCAGCATCCACCTTCTCCAATACCTCCCTCTTCTTCTCCAGAGTCAGAATCAACTTTCTTCCTCTTCTCAGGAGGCAGGGCCATCATCACACACATGATGAAGAAGGTAAAGAGCAGCATCAGGCCCTGCAGGAGGTAGGGTATCATCACAAAACCACTCACTTCGGCCGCCATTGTTGGAGCGTGTTAACGAGCCAGAAGCAGAGCGGGAAATGGAACGGACAAACAGGCAGCACGCGCGAAAACACAGCCTATCGGCGGGCGGGGGAAATTCAAACTGACACGGTTTTAAAAAAATTGGATTTATTTCAGATTTTTCCGAATTTTGGGGCATTTTGGGGGGCGGACAGCCCACGAGGATCCGAATAATAGGCATCCGAATAGTAGAGTGATTACTGTATATAAATAAATATATAAACATCCCTAGCATCTCTTATTTCTACTGCTATAACCTTGCCAATACCCTTTGATTTGCATTAATGATAAAATTAAATATCTTGGCAAGTTTTGATGGTATAATACCTTGCATTTAATGGACATTTTAACAAAAAGTCCCACCAAAAGGCTTATGAAAAAAAAAATAATAATAATAATGAGAAATGAATATACAAAATGTATGCATATCATTTTAATATCAGCAGTTTGCATCATTTAACATGTAAGAGGATATTAATGTGTAATTCTTTGCCATACGGGCATGGCATTTCTATATTTCCTACTGAAATTAGTCCTTCACAAAATATTTATGTTTTATAATTACCATAGATAATAAGTATTTTTAACATTTTTCATGTGAAGTATGTAAAGACTTGTTCATACCACACCATGCTGTCACCCCAACGAAGCTGCCACTAAGAGCAAAACATACTGACAAACTCTCCAAAAGCATGTCTTATTTTGGAGATACTGTAATTTCAACTTCTTTACCATTCTTAGGTTTGGATAGTTTCAGTTAGTTTAGGATAGGTTAGGTTACGACAGGATAGGATATGGTGGTTAGAATAGGTTATGAATGATTATTTTAGAGTTATTAAGTTAGGACTCAGACTGGGATTTGGCCTGATAGGTATTCAGGGGCTCTCTAGGTTAGGTTCAGTGGCATCCTAGGAGGTTAAAATCAGGAGGTGTGAGGGCAAAGCCCTCAGATAGGATAAAGTAGCTTAGGCTGGACTGCTAAGTCTCCCATAGATGTGAATGACCGATGCACTGACAAGTCCCGTCAGAAAGATCGTCAGTAATCAATGCACCCAGTCAGTAAACGGCAGCCACAGACAAACAGACTGCTTCCTTAACCCCTAAAGACTGTTCATCATCGAACGATGTGTTTTAGACAAGGTACATTCAGTCCAATTGACACTGATTTAGCAGAAGCCACAAAAAACTGGGGGGAGGTTGCCATGCCTCTTTGATGACGTAAATGGAAGCTAGCAAATGGGAACAACAATATCTGATGGTGTCTGGCATGATTGGTCCCCCCAGATGTGGTGGGAGGTTCCCCCACCCCCTTGGCCATCTTTCTACCTCCCTCTCTCCCATTGGATCCTCGGTGGGAGGTTCCCCCTCCCCCCCCTTGGCTATCTTTCTATCTCCCTCTCTCCCATTGGATCCTCTTCTCACTGTCTCCTGTCACTATCTCCCTCATACCATCTCTATGTCATGGGGGGGGGGTTAAGCAAGCATATTCCCTCCCTATTGAGGCCCCCCTCCACCTCCATCTCCCAGGGCCCCCCTATACCCACTCCACCTAGCTCTGCCTCACTGGTTCTTCATCTGACTGTTACCTCCCATCTAAAATACCCCCAGACCCTCAAAACTCCCTGGTGTGTGTAGGCAGGCTTTGTTTCCATACTGATGCCCTCCTACATCCCCTCCTCCTCCCTCTCTTCACAATGACGCACCACAGCACGCACTGTGTTACCATGCAAGCCAAACTCCACGTCATTGTGTCATTGACTTACAAGCTATTACCCTTGGCATGTTTTATGCAATGGAATGTATATCTGTTATTAGCTATTTATGTATGATTATTAGCCAAAGAATATTAGTTTCTTTGTAGAATTTACCCATTTTCCATCATTTTCGATTGGAAACTTTTGTGACTGTATCGTACCTGCAAGCTATGATTTTTTTTTTTTTCTGCCATTCAACCATTTACACACATCAGTACAAGCTTTTTAGTGGGTACTTTATTGTATTATTTACTAGCAGAACCTAATACTGAGGTGTGCAATACTCAAATTTATTCTGGCTCGAGAGAGGGTACCAGTAGCGGATTTTATTTTTGTTCAGTTATTTCATTTATATTATCATAATGTTTTTTTCTGCATTTATACATTTCAACATATCAATAAATATGTCTTACTAAATGATTTACCTATGTGTTGAATTTATACAAGCTGTATGAGTGTGCATAAAAAAGGGGGGAAAAAAATTACCTTTGCATGAAAGATAAAAATATATAAATTCAACACATAGGTAAATCATTTCCCCCTTTTTTATGCACACTCATACAGCTTGTTTCATGCATGGGCACATCTTTCATATTGATTTGGGTGATTTTTGTAAGGTTATATGGTGAAATACTTATATGCCAAAATTTTCCTATTTTTTTGTTCAGACGCAATGGGTAGCTAGTATAATACCTGATGGTCGATTGTGCGGTAACCATCAGGCCTAGGGGACTGAGATTTGCATTTGCATGTGTAAATTCAAGCTCTTCAAGTCGGTAAGAGAAAATTTTTCCCAAGGTATAAGCTGAAAAATCCATGCCCATTTGCAGCTGGGGTGACAGTTGGGCCTGGAAATATGTGGACTTCAGGGGTTAATACCCCAAAATATGAGTACAGTATGTATATTTTATTTTTCCTCTACACTTTTTTTAGTCTAAAATAACTAGATAACTACCTGTGTTGCATACTGTAGTAAAATTAATTTCTTGGCATCTGTGGCACTGTAAGAAGACAGATGCAATTGCTGAATCCGTTTGGTAAAATTTTAACAATATGTAACATAGAAAGAAGTTGTACCAATTTTCCAGTGAAGTTTAAAATTCAACAGTCTTATCGTGTAGGCTATATTCCTTCCTTCAGCTTACGGAAGGGATTGTAACAGAAACTGCACAGCATATAACAAATGAAGATCAGGTGAGACCCTGTTTCACCTCTGAATGAGAAACACCTTTAATTTTATTCTGCTATGACCAGATGATTTTGCTCTGTTTAGAACATATACTGAAAGGGGTTAATGAAGGCTGAATCATCCAGTTTAGTGTCCCCAGAGGTGAAGAAAATCGCTGGCATAACGAATTAAATGAGATTTACGTCATCAGAGTGAAAGAGATGGTTTAACGAAGTTCATTAAGCTGCTCACCCTCTAGGCTAACTTGTAATTTGTCTTTTCTTTTCCCCATCAAACAAATATTGGACCCTGCTCTATGTACCATATGCACACCAGCCTGCACCAAGAGCTAGTGAAAAGTGAGCTATGTATTATCCTAACTTGGGGATGGTTCACCACAAACTGTGGACACAAATGTAAAGTGGTGGTATTTGATATATCAAATTTCAGAAAGCTAAGGCAATGACAAGCTTCAATAAAGCACTGCTCTTACTCAGAAACATGATATGAATGAAGATATAAAAGTCAGCTCAACTGAGCTCACTAATAATGCTGTATAAGGAATTTACTGTTTGCAAGGGACTGCCAGTAAAATGACCAATTTATGCAAATGCAAAATTGCCAGTCAAAAGTAATCAGTGATATTCTCCATTAATGAGTATTTTAGTTACCCGAGTGGTCTAGACGCTTGCCAAATCTCATAACTTTACCCAGAAATGTAGAATCAACAGGACAGTTATGTTACAGTTTTGGCCCTGGGACCAAGTTAGGCTTGCCAGCTAGGTAGCATATGATACTCTGAAAGTCCCCCATTAGCTGTTTTGGCAATTTGTTAAACTTCCAGTCCAGAGAGTATATCAGCTGTACCATGGCCAACCCCATTACTGTATTAGGATTCCTTGACAGGAAGGATGGTGTCATTTTTATGTTAAGTACTAAACTGGTGGTTTATAAAAAGACCTTGTATGAAGAATGTAACCCAATGATTTTTACACAATGTACAGTACTAGGAACAAGGGGGAAAGCGGTATAGGATCAAAGGAGAAAAAACAAAATGAGAATGGGCATAGCAACTGTAGCAAAATTTAAGAACTATACAAATTACAAATTTAAGTGCTGTCTAGTATTGTATACCGTGTTTGTGTTAGTGGGGGTGCTCACCATCCTCTCACTTGAAGTAGGGTTGCTCTCGGGTGCCTGTCTTTTCCTTTATTCCTTCCTCTTCTGTCTTTCTTTACTTCATTCTTTCCTCTTCCTTCCATCTATAGGTGACTCTACACTAAGTGACAATCCTAATGGTTTACTGTACACCAAGAAACCATTTACTGCACTGGTGGTATCCATATAACCAAATCATGGTGTGGGTGGTTAGGTGGATAATTAGGCCACTCCAATCGGATTGAGCCAGTGAAGGTTTAAATCCAAGAGGTGATTGGTTGGGGTTTATTGCTCACGTAATGCCACTAAGGGAAGAGTGAGGCAGGTCACTCTCATACTAAATGTCAGGACCAACCTGCCTAACCCCAGGCTCTTACGTCACTCATGGGGCAACGCTGGATTAGATGATGATGATGATGATATTTGTTTTAGAATGCTTGCTATTGTTGTATCATTGTAACATTTATAAAGGCTCCAACATGCTTACATGCATCAGCCTTGGTCAACTAATGGCGACTCTCCATGCTGCTTGATCTCTGGCTGCCTCATTATTCAGTCCTTTATCCTTGAGGTCAGACTCAATGACCTTGCCCTAGGTCTTTTTCAGTCTGCCTCATGCAACCCTTTGACTAATGCAAAGAAACCTTAGTTTAATAATGCTTGTTCTAATGCCGTCCAAAACAAGAAGGCCTACAAAAGGCACTGGAGCCAACCCACCCCTGAATCTCATCTTTTTTATGTTTCTGCCTGGACTGGTACGATGTCTGTTCATGCTCTGTTACAGTAATTTCATCCGCACTAAATGCTCTGAATTATCCAACTCAATTCTTTCCGCTCCTTCTGGCACCTTGCAAAAAACCTTTCTAACAACTTGACCTCATCATCCTTCCCTCCTCTTTTCCACTCTGATGGCTCTGTAGCTATTTCTTCTACTGATAAAGCAGATATCTCTGCTCAGACTTTCTCCTCCAATTCAACTTCAGATGATTCTGGTGAAGTTCCTCCATCGCTTCCCCTCTCTGACTTCCTCATGGCTGACATTAAAATTTCTTCAACTGACATATTTTCTGCCAGCAGTGGCCTCAGTACTAACAAGGCATATGGGCCTTATAGGGTCCCTCTTATTGTTCTCAAGAAATGTGCATCTCTGCTTACACCCTGCCTAGGTAAACTCTTTCACCTCTGTCTATCAACTTGTACCTTTCCTTCTTGCTGGAAGTCTGCCCTCAGTCTGCCTGTCCCAAAGAAGGATGATCATTCCCAGCCCTCTAACTATCACCCAACTGCTTTAACATCCTATATCTCAAAAGTTTTCGAGTCTATTCATAAAAAAAAGAATGTAAAGCATCTTTCCTATCACAACTTTCTGATTGTCAGTAGGGGTTCCATCAGGGATGCTCCACTGGTGATCCTCTCACCTACTTTTCAGACTCCTGGTCATCCTCCTTTTGGGACTTTGGCAAAAGGGATGCCATTGCACATGACACCTCAAAGGCTTTCGATTGAGTCTGGCATAAATCTTTAATTTCCAAATTGCCCTCTTACAGTTTCTATCCTTCTATCTGTGCCTTCATCTCTACCTTCCTTTCTGGTCATTCTATTGCTGCTGTTGGAGACGGCCACCATTCTTCTCCTGCATAAAATAGCGGTGTTCCTCAAGGCTCTGTCCTATCACCAACATTCATTCATGATCATTCATTATCCAATCCTATGTCACCCCACAGAGGAAAGTAGGAGCCCGGGGCTAGGCAAGTTGGTCCTGACCTTTAAGATGAGAGTGACCAGCCTCACTCATCCCTGAATGGCATTAAGTAAGCAATAAACCCTAACCACCTCTTGGATATAAACCATCACCAGCTCAATCCGATTGGAGTGCTGTAATTACCCACTAAACCACCAGGTGCCAAAATCTGGTTGTATGGTTACTACCCAGCATGGTAAACTGTTTCCTGGTGTACAGGAAACCATTTGGCTTGTCACTCACTGTAGAGTCACCCACATGCAGAAGGATGAGGAAAGAATGAAGGCAAGAAAGACAGAAGAGGGAGTGTAAAGTCACCCGTAGGCAGAAAGACAAGGAAGGAATGAAGGAAAGAAAGACAGAAGAGGATTGAAGGAAAGAAGGATGGAGCAGAGGAAAGGGCAGTCACCCGAGAGCAGCACTACATCGACTCTTCCGTTTATGCATCAATGACCTTCTAAGCTATACATCTAACCCTATCCATTCATTCGCTGATGATTCCCCTCTTCACCTTTCCATTCGCTTCTTGCAACGTCCATCTCAGCAATTACTTCAACAAACAAGGGATGAGGCTATGGCACATCTAATGTCTGACTTGGCTCATATCTCTGACTGGGGTAAAAGTAATCTTGTTATTTTTTATGCTTCAAAAACTCAGTTCTTACATCAACCCGTCAAAATCTTCCACAGGAGTACCCACTAATGTTTAATAATATCAAGCTCAATCCTGCATCATCTTTAACCCCTAAGAGCCATGTGACAATTATATCCGACGCAAAATTGGTGAATCGGGGGCACTGGGGGACGGCTATAACCACAAGTGTTTTCGCACCACAGTTTGAAGTGGCAGCCACTTGATATCGTCACCAAAGGGTTCCTATTTGTCTGATTCATCCATGCTGCCTGTAGCCAATTGCATCATCCATCCCTGCCAAGTCTCTTTCCAAGAATACTAGAAAAGGACTCAGTGACAGTGCCAAAAGCATGTCTTAGATACAAGAGCATCTAGTTTATCTGGTAGTGGAGAAGTTATCGCGCTGACAGCAAAGCCATAGTTGGTGCTGCGGGCAGATGCACGAACACATCTTGCTCTCGCGCAGAAAATTAGTTCTATTCCTCACATCATTAATCGTCAATACAACGACCTCGAGACCTGGGGATATTTTTATTCTCAAGAAGAAGAGTTGTTGAGTGAAATGGTAATCAATTTGTTTCCTTAAGTGCTATAGTTTACGAGATATTAAGGTTTGAAAACAAACAATTTTCAGTAGTTTCCAGGAAAATGCCCATATTGAGGTGACAACTGCGTTAAAAATAGCCCAGCATGTGGGGGTTACATATACTTGGGGTTTCATTCTCTTGGGATTTATCCTGGGAAGATCATGTTACATCTCTTGTAAAATCTGCTTCCAAGAGATTAGGCGTGCTAAGCTGACTCCATACCTTCTTTACCCCCGCACAGTTGTTGACTTTATACACAGGTTTTATTCGCCCCTATGTAGAGTAAAACTCTCATGTGTGAGAAGGCTCCCCACATACAGCTCTTCTCAACAAGGTGGGTCAAAGGCTTTTCGTCTCATTAACTCTCCTCCTCTTACTAGCTCCCTTCAATCTCTGTCTCTTCGTCACACTGCTGCATCTTTATCTCTTTTCTATCACTATTTCAATGGTCACTGCTCCTCTGATCTATCTGCTTGCACCCCTCCACCACTATGATGGGTGCATAGCACCAGTCTAGCAACAAACTCTCATCACTTTTCTGTCCAACTCTCTAATGCAAGAGTTAACTGTTAGTCCCAGTCCTTCATTTATGCAACAGGTCAACTCTGGAACTGTCTTCCTCTGTCTGTATTTCTTGCTTCCTACGATCTCCAGTTTTCAAATGCAGTGTGTCCAGGCATCCTGAAATGAATGGATCTTGAATTTGGCTCTCTGTTTCACTGTTTTTGTTTGTTGTCATCTTCCATCCTCTCCACATGCCCAAAGCATCTCAATCTATCCCTCCTTTCCTATCACAACTTTCTTTCTGACTGTCAGTATGGGCTCCATCAGGGACACTCCTCTGGCGATCTTCTCACCCACCTTTCAGACTCCTGGTCATCCTCCTTTTGGGACCGTGGCGAAAGCTTTGCCACAGCACTTGACATCTAAAAGGCTTTCAATCGAGCCTGGCATAAATCTTTAATTTCTAAACTGCTCTCTTACGGCTTCTATCCTTCTATCTGTGCCTTCATCTATAGCTTCCTTTCTGGTCGTTCTATAGCTGTTGTTGTAGATGGCCAACGTTCTTCTTGATCTATCAACAGTGGTGTTCCTCAGAGCTCTCTCCTATCACCAACTCTTTTCCTTTTATTCATCAATGACCATCTAAGCTGTACATCTAACCCTATCCACTCATTCGCTGATGATTCCCCTCTTCACCTTTACATTCACTTCTTGCAACATCCATCTCTGCAGTTACTTCAACAAACAAGAGATGAGGCTATGGCATACCTAATATCTGACTTGCTTCATATCTCTGACTGTGGTAGAAGTAATCTTATTGTTTTTAATGCATCAAAGACTCAGTTCTTACACCTATCAACCTGACAGAATCTTCCACAGGAGTACCCTCTAATGTTTAATAAAATCCATCTCAATTCTGCATCATCCTTAAACATACTTGGGTTTCATTCTCTCGGGATTTATCTTGGAAAGATCATATTACGGCTCATAAAATCTGCTTCCAAGAGATAAGGTGTGCTGAGCCAATACCATACCTTCTTTACCCCTGCACAGCTGTTGACTTTATACACAGGTTTTATTCGCCTCTGTGTAGAGTACAACTCTCATGTGTGGGGAAGCTCCCCACATACAGTTCTTCACAACAAGGTGGAGTTAAAAGACTTTTCATCTCATTAGCTCTCCCCCTCTTATTGGCTCCCTTCAACCTCTGTCTCTTCGCCACACTGTTGCATCTTTATCTCTTTTCTACCACAGCTTCAATGGTCAATGCTCCTCTGAACTGTCTGCTTGCAATCCTCCACCTCTACGATCAGTGCGAGCACCCGTCTAGCAACAAACTCTCGTCCCTTTTCTGCCCAACTCTCTAATGCAAGAGTTAACCGTTACTCCCAGTCCTTCATTTATGCAACAGGTCAACTCTGGAACTGTCTCTCTCTCTCTGTATTTCCTACTTCCTATGATCTCCAGTCTTTCAAACGCAGTGTGTCCAAGCAACTCGAAATGAAGAGATCTTGAATTTGGGTCTCTGTTGTACTGTTTTTGTTTTTTCTTGGAAGAAATGCTTTATGGGATCCTGGCCTTTGGTTCCTTCATCCTTGCATTAACCCTTAAACCGCGGGGTTGTCGGAGGCGAGCTGTGCCCATCCAGCAGGGCAAATCTGCGCTCCAACTGACTTTTTTCAAATATTTGCCAAAAATCAGTTATTAGTCCTAGAATATTATAATTATATATGCATATGGCACATACCTTCAGCTTTCTCCTGGGATGTTTTTTTTTAGCACTCGTCGACTACCTTAGGACTTGTGGAGACTTCTGAAGTTGGGTAACTAAGTCTCCACTTTACACTTCCCGACTTCCCATAATATGAACACCACTGCCAGATATTAACACTAGAAACACTATTCAATGATTTCCAAGTAGTTTGGAATCCATACTCAAAAAAAAACAAAAAAAACACTGTGAAAGCAATGTAAAATAAAAGCGTGTACGAGCCTCCCACTCGTGCTAATTCGCCGCTTGTATTGTCATTTCTTATTCATATACATACTCACACTTTATTATTTCCAGTACTTTATTACACTTATATATATCTACAGTCAGTCCTTTACTGCTTCCCACACAATGTAATGTTTAGTAGGGGTAGAGGTCACAAGGCCTTTTATAATGGGCGCAAAAGCGGCAGAAATGGAGGGGCGCGACTGCGACGTGCTCCTACCTTGAAGGACGACAGTGAACTGAGATGTACATATCTCGGTAGCCAAGAGTTGAAAATGTCAGCTGCTAATGTATATGCTAAGAAATAAGTCGTAGGAAATCTAGACAATACATAATAAATTAGGTAGTTCCAGGTGAATATAAATATCACTCAGGCTTCTCCCTTCCTTTCTTATATACATTTATATTACAACAATAGCTCATATGGCATATTTCACAGGGAAAAAAGCAAGGGAAATTAGCGAACGAGTGCAGGCTGGATGTTGCCAAGTGATAATTAGCCAATTCCAGGTGTATGGCACTATCAATTACCTTCTTTTTTTTAATATATATATTATTTTGTATAAGAACAGAGCATATGGCTCACTTCAATGGATGAAATCAGTGGAAAAATCCGGGGAAGATTTACGTAGCGCAGAGCGCCTGAGCAGATGACACGAGAGGGTAATAGAGGGGAGGTAGGGAGGGGAGTCTAGAATGGGGGAAAGTGGCTAAATTGTCAACAATGGATGGGAGTACTCCTGACATTAGCAGCTCTGACTATTGTTGGACACTGGCAGTGCTGATAGATGATACAAGTCACCACCTGAAAGCCCAGGCTAAATCAAAACAACACAAAATCACAAAAGTGACGCTCCGCGGTATGATCCATTGTGGCTGAGCGTCACGGAAGTGACGACCTGCGGTTAAGGGGTTAAAAAAAAAAAATAAAAACACCAATACATTCCAGTTCCATCCTTCCTTTCAACTCTTCTATTGCAATCACAGCCCCCCCAGGCATTGAATTCAAGGATGCATTACACATCCATCCGATCACTGTCATTTCTGTATGTTTGAGCCTATGAATATCCTCCTCCTTGACTGCCCATGTCTCAAGAGAAAGAAAAAAAGATTTAGGAGTGGGTCTGTGAGTAACTGAACAAATAAAGGGCTGAATAATGAAGTGAAACAATGCTACAATACCAAAGGGACTCAAAGGCTGATCCTGGAAATGTTTTCCTTTGGCCAGATCATCCTTCATTTAGAGAGGTACTGTTCCACAGAGTCAAAGATCAGCTTATTATTTACCTGATAGGCATTCTCGCCTTCTATTAATGGGCCATAAAGGTCAGAGCAGGACACCATCCAGCCCTCCTCAGTTACCAAGTTAGATTCAGGTTGGATGGAATCACAGACATGTGCCTCACTTGTGAAACAGGCCCACACATCATAACACCCAAGATGGAACACTTTACAGCACACACCACAGTTAGATGCAGACACAACATCAACATTGAAGAAAGCCTACACATATTGGACACCCTCAACAGGGATGGTAGCTTACCTGCAGTCAACAGGTCTGCTCAGACAGACAGACTGGGGTTGAGCAACAAAAACAACAAATAATGGGACAGCTTCACTGGGTCAATACTTAGAGGTTCACGATAATGCTATTCAGAATCACAAACCATTAGTCATTAATTTACTACTACTACTTCATCCATCATCCAATCCTACGTTGTCCCATAAGGAGCGTAGGAGCCCGGGGCTAGGCAAGTTGGTCCTGACATTTAAAATGAGGGAGACCAGCCTCACTCATCCCTGAGTGGCATTACGTGAGCAATAAACTCCAACCATCCCTCGGATATAAACCTTCACCGGCTCAATCTGACTGGAGCACCACAATTACTCACTAAAACCATCAGGTGCCATAATTTGGTTATATGGTTACCACCCAGCATAGTAAATGGCTTCCTGGTGTACAGGAAAGAGCTTGCCACTCAGTGTTGAGTGACCCATAGGCAGAAGGAACAGGAAAGAATGAAGGAAAGAAAGAAAAAGAGGGTGTGTAAAGTCACCCATAGGCAGAAGGACCAGGAAAGAATGAAGAAAAGAAAGAAGAGGAAGGAAGGAAAGGAGGGTTACCCCCACCCTCAGTATATGCAACCCTAAGTACTGCTCTAACAGTACTTTATGATAACAGCTGTTCATACTCAACTCAAACAGATGTTTATGCCAAGGTAACATGCTCAAACCTATAGACTTGGCATTATGCAAAACTACATTAAAAGTGCTGAGATAGGTGCTGTACCTGTTGAGTTCTGATGGGGATGGGAGGGTCGGCATCGTCATCACTAGAGTACCAGTTAACATTAGCGGGTGCAGCATGAGCTAAGTCCTCGCCTGGTGCATCCCCAGGCATGTCCTCCTGGTCATGATGGAGAGAGTGTTGCTGTTCGATGCGCTGAAATAGTTCACGCTGTTTCTGTGGCATTCGGCTCATCTGCTCACTCATATAACTCAACTGCTTTCTGTTGGTGGCAGAGCCTTGCACAGGACCAGTGTTCATGGCTGGAGAGTTGTTTGGAGGCACTGGACCACTGTTACCTATTCTACCACCTGGTTCTCCATTATACATATTTTCACCTGTTGATAAAACAATAAAAAAAAAAACTTAACTATATGAAAATGTGTGAACATAAAATCCAGTTAAAACTGGATGATAGTCTATTCTTAGGCTCCAACACCTCACAGGAGGCAATGTGGAACTAGCTGTTGCTGTTTTTGTTCATATCCATGATACAAAGTACTGTAAACAAATATAAGATTATTTTCCTGCAAGGTAGATTTCATTCTCTTGACCTCTGATATGATATAAAAATACCATATATCTTACTGTTGTTACCACCAAATAATTTTTTTTAAAGCTTACTAGACTGCCACTGTAATGACTGGGTAAGAAAAAGGCTCCAGAAAAAACATCAGTACAAAGATGTACTTAATGCTGTTCTTACTACCACCCCCTTCCCCTAAGCTGAATGACACAACCTTCATGCAAGAACATCTGGGATAATAAGCTATCTCAAAAAAATTTGTAACCTTAAAGATCAATAAAATAATGAAAATGAAGTAAGAAAAAATACAGTATCTGTATAAAACCTATCTTACAGTCATGAATGAGTGAGACTAGAAGTGTGCTGTGGAGAAAATTAGCTAGTGAGATTATTTTGATGCAAAGCACTTCATGGTCAGACTTGTAGACAGCACCACTCTGTCTGGCTCTCTTTGTGTTTAGGAGAAGCAATAATACTTGGAAGAAATTATCATAGTATCAATATGAAATGTGTGTAGGAAAAGCAGGAAAATTAAAAATAGGGGCTGCTGACAGTTGCCTAAACTCAGCTGGGTTTCAATGAGGAATAGTGTGATGTTTTGAGGTAAGATATTACCATAATTTTTAGTTTTTTGTAAACAACTTACTGCAAAAGAAAATGGTTAAATCAGATTTCAGATACCTTGATTCCTTGGTAATAACGCATAACTGGTACCGTACCTAGGGCGTGACAACGATTGCGCAATAACCGACGCACAGAACTTATAGGATTTATCCTAATTGGTACTGGGCACCCCACTTGTAAACCCAAATTTTCCTTATTACAACAATTTAGAACCTCTAAATATATACATACTGTTATGGTAAGTATCAAAAACACATAGGTTAGGTTACGAGAAAATTATGAGAAGTCCACAATAAAGATGAAACATGTACCATATAGAGACTTGAAATGAGCTTGAGGTAAAGGGTTCTGAGACTATGGGGGTAGTCGTCACCACTACCTGGGATTACTTCTTCCAGTGGGGCCTCATCTTTGAATCCCTCAAACCCATCAGAAACCACAAATTCTGCACCATCACTGTTGGCAGAAACCAGCTCATGTGTGTGATAAAGTTTTTTTTATCATCATCATCATCCGGACATCCCTTCCTACCCTAGGGGAGGGTGATTAAGTCCAAGAATGCCAGTAGTGGCAAGAGTGCAGATTTTCGTTTGGCACTGATAATGAAAACATAAATGTGCTAACCAAGGGATCACTGTACATTCATATATCTGCAAACAATATAATTTTGCTTCAATATAATTTTTGTTCAATCAAAAATGTTACAATAGTTCAATTCTGACATACTTTCTACACTAATTTAAAGAGTAAATGGGGAAATGTGTGTGTGTGAGAGATGATATCTAGGGCTGGTGGCAGTACTCTCAAAGCAGAGGGATAGTGGCCATGTGTGATTTGTCACAAGCGTGCAGGAAGGCTTCTATGTAAATTCCACTCAACTAAATTTCACCCATGAAGATTCCCCCGTGAAAATTTCACCCATGCCAAAAAACTGAAACGAAAATTCCACCCATCTAAGATATATTTATTAACTTCATCAGTCAGATATAAATTACAATAACTAAAACAGGTGTAACTTTGTCATGAGTTATTTTATTTGTACTAACTTAAAATGAGTGTAAATTACGGGCAATGTTCCCCAGAAAAGCGATTTTGTTATCACTGCTGTAAAGTGATACCAAATTCATTTTTCGTGAATTTATAGCTTGGTGTTTCTTGCAACTCTTAATTGCATCACCTCTTCGAATGTGGGCAATCTTTGTTTGAAAGATGGCTTCTTCTCCATCGAGTGTCTTGCAGAGCTTCCACAAATTCGGGTGTGTGTGACAGATGAGCACAAAGTGTTGTGAAAACCTTCCACTGCGTTGTTTGTCCATGGGAGGTCGCTAATGACACGGTCTCTAACATTCCACATCTTTATGGGAAAAATCGGTTGATCTCTCCTTCGACAAGCACCTTGTCCCGCATAATTCCAATGTGGGTACAGTAATCCCTCCACTATTCGATGTAATAGAGCCAAAGGCATGTCCGGACACTGGTTTTGTCCGAATACTGTATTGGTCCTGAAGCTCCAGCACCGGTCATTCATGACTCTAACCTAACCTAACCTAACCTAAATCAGAGAACTACCTTCCTACCTCCCTACTGGACATGTATAGCATTTATTTAGGTCCCCCCAGGGGGGGGAACCATAAATGCCCCCACCATTCGCCCCTCTCCCGGCGACGACTCAAAGAGCTGCCTGGAACCACAGTCTGACTCACTCCTTCTTCATTTCTGTAACATTCGCGGCCTTTCCTCTAACTTTCACGCTGTCGAACACCACCTCTTCTCCTCTAAACCTCACCTTCTCTTTCTCACTGAGTCTCAGCTGTCTGAGGCAACTGACAGCAAGCCCTTTTCTGTATCCTCCTACTTTCTCTATTCTCGTTTCAAAGCCAAAGGTGGCTGTTGCGTATATGTACGCAACGATCTATCTTGCTCTCGTGTTCCTGAACTTGATTCTTCTGAATTCTCTGCTCTCTGGCTTCGGCTTTCCTGTCATTCTCTGACTAAATATATCTGTGCTGCTTACTTATCTCCTAATTCTACTGACTATCAAAAATTCTTTGACTATCTTACTTCTAC